>LAZP02000048.1:0-58482 GCA_001272575.2 Ophiocordyceps unilateralis
GGGGGGGGGGGGGAAAGAGAGACAGAGAGAGAGAAAGAGGGGAAAAAGAGACTCACGTCAAAGCCCCCTTAGACGCCGCATAATGACAGCCATTAATCCCGCCTCCCCTACTCGCAATACTCCCAACCAGCACCACCCTCCCCCAAGACTGAGCCCGCATCCCCTCCACACAAGCCTTGGTAACGACAAACTGACTCCGACTATTGACCTCGAGCATAGCATCCCAATCATCCTCGCTCACCTCCCCCACGTCTCGAATCCTTCGTCCGCTGCCGGCGTTGGCCACGAGGATTGATATCGCCTCGTGTTGTCTTCCCGACGACCACGAGGCTGAAAGGACCCTTGGCACCAGTGTTCGGGTAGAGTCTCGGTCGCTGAGGTCTGCCTGCGTCGTGGTGAAGGTTTGCGTCGGGTGGACCGCTTGGAGCTCCTCGGCTAGTGCTTTTGCTTTGTCCTGATGCCATTCGTTGGTTGTGCGCTTTTACATTTCTTCTTCTCCTCCACTCCTTCTTCTTCTTCTTTGCGAATGGCAGAATAGGGGCTTCTTTTCTTTACCGAGCTGCTGTGATAGTGTAGAGCCACATCACACCCCTCCGCCGCCAGCGCCCGCGCGCACGCCGCTCCGATGCCTCCGCTTCCTCACCTCGGTCAGCCAACCCCCCATTACCCCGTCATTTAAAAGGGAAAAGGAAAAAAAAAAACACACGTCGAACCCGTCACCAGCGCCAGCCTGCCGCGGACGTCGTTGTTCACCGGCTTCAGGTGCAGTGTCGTCATCTTCAGCCCCGTCGTCGTACTTGTTTCGCTTTGCTCCGGCTACCGGAGTCGCTATTTTTTTGGTGGGGGGGGAGGGAAAGGGTGGGCTTCGGTCGCCGTGCCGAGGACCGAGGAATGCGCGGCTCCGATTGGCTGGCAGAAAAGGGGGGCTTTTTCGGCGGAGCCAGCTTCGGTTCACAGGCACAGGCACCGAGATGCTAGAGTCTAAAGGGTTTACTATTATTGTTATCGAGTCTATGCAAATTCCCGCCACAGCGTCTTGCTGCAAGCATCCCTGTATCCGAACGAAGCTGTCATATGCCCTCGTCACTCGTCAAATCCCTTCCCGAGTAGGGCCTGGCTTGTCTAATCCTCCCCCCTCCTCCTTCTCCGCCTCCTCATCCGGCCTACCTCAACACCTGCGCCGCCGCCACGACGAGAGAAACGCCCCCAGCCCACCCCAGCTCGGGAAGAAGTCCCTTGCCACCACTTATCGGCGTCCGCGCCTCGCCGGCAAAGTTGCACGACACCGTCGCCGGATCCTGGTCTCTCCGCCCGTAGCTTGTGTCGAAGCCCGGAAACTCGGGACGCGGACACTTGAAGCCGATCCTGGCCGGACAGCTCTGCACCACCTCGTAGCAGAGGTCCTCGCACGGCAGGATCTCCTTGTATGGCCCCGGCTGTATCTCCTCGTCGATGAACCGGTTGCGAGACGAGTTGGTAGGAGGCCTCTGCTCCAACGGCCCTCGCACTTCCGGAGCCAGCTGCGTGCCGTTGGGAAAATCTTGTGCCGCGTTGCGTGCCAGCGCGAACCGGTTTTTGCTACTGGCAAAGTCCTCGCACCGCGGCATACTGACGGTGCATAGCCACTTCTTGTAGGCTACCTTGCAGTCCTCGCAGGTGCGGACGAGTGAGTACATGGACGTCCGCGGCGCCTCGCACGGTATCTGCATCATCACCTTTTCAAAGTTGGCGTACATCTTTCGGGCGTAGTCGTCGTAAGCTTTGCCCAGCGCCGTGTTGTTGAAGCGCCGGTCATTGCCCGGCACCGCGTACTGGATCTCGTCGCAGAACTCGAGGTCCGTCACGATCTTACAGCTGGATCCTGTTCCATCGTCAGCTGCTTGCTTGCGGAGACAGCGAGATGCGCCGAACCTACCGGTGATGGTCTCGAACTCAGTCGCTCGGAAGACAACGCTTCCCGGGCCGGAATCCGCCGCATTATCCTGCCTCTTGCCCAAGCCGTCTTCACGCGGTTTCTTGACCAGGATGCCCGTGTACCTGGAGCTGGCATTGAGGGAGACAAAGTGGAATTGCTGCTTGGGGAACCCCCCAGGTCCCCTGCGGGTGACGACTGTCTTGACGGGGCTGTTGGCTTCGCTGTTGCTCGACTGGCTCGCCCGGATCTGAGCCGTGTTTCGTAGCCCACAGTACGAGTGTCTCAGCCCGGCGCTGGAGAGTGCCTCGTCGTTGCTGACGTACAATTCGTAGGGCAGCGCCTGATTCATGACGCGCGTGATCTCGGACTCGTCCTCGGTTAGGTTGCGGGTGGCGAGGATGGCCGACGTCGAGTCGCTGTCCATCCATAGTAGCTCGGACCGGTCTTCGCCCTCGTACCGATGCAGAAAGTCGTCGGGCGAGGCACCCAGCTCGAAGTTGTAGATGCCGCGGAAGTCAGACGAGACGTTTGGCGCCGTGATGCCGACGAAGAGGTCGCCCGTCATATTCAGACTGAACATGACGGCACCCTCGGTGAAAGTCTTGCCCTCGCCATCCTTGGGTAGCGTCGCCGAGTTTTTGCACGCCGTCTCGCTCGAATTGGATACGGCCAATATCAGCTGCGGCGTACCCGTCTTCTTCTTGCTATCCGATGACGCGTGGCTCGGCTGCAGACAGGTGTTTGCCGAGAGGTAGAGCGTCGGGGACCTCGCCTCGGCGTTGGGCTGCGACGGGTTGCGCCCTGGCCGGCCATTACCGTCTCCGTCGTCGCCGAACATGGCCTCCCTCTGCACCATGTAGCACGCCGTCGACCCGGGCTGTAAATTCAGCGCCACGGCCTGGTTCTTGGTCAGCGTCGAGACGACCGTCGTCGCGCGTCCGACGATACTGCGGTCCAGGGCGAAGAAATCGGACTCGTATGTCGGCGTGCGGCCAAGTATGTCGGACTGTGCGAGCGCCATGTCAGCTGTCGCCGGCGTGACGCCATCGTGTGATGGCGAACAAGACACCGAGGCCGAGGCGACGAGAAGCAGCAGCGCCAGCGAGGTCGCCCACGATGGCGCCAGCGAGGTCGCCCACGATGGCGCCAGCCGCTTCGTCGTCGACACCATTTTGGACGCCCCTCGACTGTCCAAATGTGTGATGCTTTCCAGCCGATATTTTATCCTCCCCCACCCCCCTTTATTTTCTTTGACAGTGAATAGCCTTCTCCGCCCCTCCGTCGCCCGCTTTTCTAGTCGATGCCTCGGCAGCTGCCTATTCGTGTCGTCGTCTTCGTCTTCGTCTTCGTCCGGGGCGCGCCCGCATGATTGGCTCGGCTTTGTTCGAGAGACGACTTCTCCCTCTTCTCGTATCTGTAGTATGCTTTGTCTTCCTCTCTTCCTACTTACTTATTTGCGCTGTCACTCCCTTGACAGGCGCCAAGGGGCATTGGCTTCCCTTAGGTCCTCTATTGAGCCCTGACATGGGAAAAACGAACCAAGAGCTGTGTTTCACCTTTCCGGCAGAACCATCCCAGACATCCGAGCCGCTTGAGTCGCCGCCGGCTGACGCTGACTCGCCAAACTCGCTGACCAAGCGGGGCAGATCCACGTGATCAAGATTGATGCTTCAGAGCCAATACGTGGCTGTGGCTGTCTGTCGCACCACCGAAAGGGACGCGTGTCTGATCATGCTACAGCTAATAATGGACTACAGCACTCCTGCCAAGCCCATAGCGCGTATTCTGTATTGACAGATGATACAGTAAAAGCTCTCTGTCCACCCATCACCAGAAGCGTCTTTTCCCTGCCTTCAAGACATGTGCAGATTCGTCAATAGCGCCCTGACCATCCTCATCCCTTCAATGCACTCATCTCATACAAGCGGTAGCCTTGATAGCGTGCTGTATGCTAGATGTAGCCATACTTGATCCTCATCCATCGGTCCGTGACACGCGTCCTCATCGCCGCCTTCAGCATACAGCTTCGCGATGCGCACGGACGGCAGCGGTGGCTGAGACGCTTGTCGGACGGCGACAATGCGGTGCTTCCAGTCTACTCAGACTTGTCAAGGCCACCCGTCTTGGAGCGCAGGCCGGAAGAGGTAGAGCCAGACTGGAAGTATCGGCCGAGGGTTGGGGCCATAAAGGAGTGGAAGATGATGTCGGCGCCACTGGACAGGTCAGCAAAGGGGGGACTTGAGCGAGAATTGCGCCATCACACGTACCGAAACATGGGCAGCGACAGCCAGAGGAGAAAGATGAACTTGAAAACGAAATAGAAGGGGAACCAATAGACGATGTTGATGAAGCTCTCGATGACGGTGAAGAAGGCAAAGACGACCCAGTACTGTGGCCGGTCAGTCAAATCTAAACAAAAGTGGCGGGCAAAAAGCTCACAGTCAGCCACTGCGTATCGTCATCCTTGTTGGCAGTGAAGAGGGCATTGAGCGAGTAATAGCCAGGGATGACGAAGCCGGCAAAGTTGGTGAGCAGCTTGCCACCAAGATTGAAGATGATGAGGAAGAAGTAGAGGGCGCCGAGGCCGACGACGGCGTAGGCCTTGGGCACGCCAACCTGCTTCTCCAAATTATTCAGTGTCGGGTACTTCGACAGCTAGGGCCAAGAGCTTGTTAGCTTGATGACGTCCAGGGACAGCAAGCGCGGATTCAGCCGACGAACCTCCCGGTCGAGGCGACCAATGTAGTTTTGGGCCTTTTCCTGGGGGGATGACATGGCGATGGCGTGCGGGAAGGCTGCGCACGACCGGGGATGAAGTCTGGGGTAAGAAGCTTGACGAGGGAAGGATTTGAGCGGGGAGCAGGGACAAGACAGCGACAAAGCGTGGGTTGCAAAGATCGGAAGCTGGTTGATGTGATGGCGCTGGACGTGGAGTCACGGTTGAGAGATGGGCCGAGAGATTGACGTGGTTTGTATGGAGTAAGGATCGATCGGGGGCTGGGGGGTCTGAGCCAGCTGAGACAGACAAGGGGACAGGAGGGAAAATATAGAATTATGGAGGCTTTGGCGGACCCGTCAGCAACCGACGGAGGGGCAAAGCCGATAGCGCATGCAATATGGCTCTGGGTACTGGACAGTAGGATTTTTTTGAGGTCGGTACCGGCATAGTAGCAGACACAGACGATGCCGGATATTCCGCGGCGTCCGAGCCGATGGGTCCGGTGAGCAGGGGACCAAGCTCCAAACTCAGCCGAGGCTTCCATCCTGCGACGACGGGGAAGATGCTGGCTGGCAGGCTGGGCACCACACGGACGATTGCATCGACGCTCAACATTTTTCGCCTGTCGCACGAGAGAGAGCCGACTTAGCTACCTAGGTAGGTAGGTAGATATTCTCCGCCGCCCAACAGCCACAGGACATAGGTAGAAACAGGATACACAATACACAGGACATGGCATGCTCGTTTCGTCATTGGGCCCCCGCATCAACCTCTCTTTTCGCTGGAGCAAGATAAAAAAGGGTTGGTTGCTACACAACAAAGTCACTGCTCCGGCACGGAGAAAGTCATCTGGATTTGCCATTGTTTCTACGCAATTCGACGATAACATAATTTCATGACACCCATGATGCGACATTCCCCACGGCCATGGATGACGCTACCAATTTTAATGCCTTATATACGAAAATACCTGCCACACGTGTTGTCATCCTCAGCCGCCGCAGCCTTGTGTCGAGGCGCCGTACCAGCTACTCTATGCTGCACCACTCGATTTTCCATTCCGCATGTATCGGTACTGCTTGTTTTGCTCCAGCCTCCAGTCTACCGCTATGCCGCTCCGGGCTTAGGCTGCGGGTACGTACCGAGTCAGCCTCTCACTGGTAGCCTGCCCTCGCCATGCTTTTCTCTCCTCCACTTCCCCGTTGGCCTCGCAACAGGAAAACAAGTCGAAAACAAGCAAAGCACAACAATCGCTGCGAGGAACCGCAAGCGCGCGCTTGTCCAGCCCTAGGGCCGGCCCTTGCACTCCCTTGCACTCCTTTGGTCCCAGAGAAGACTTTCTTGGTCCTCTGTGTCTTTGATTATCCGTCGCTGTCGCCTTAGTGCGGCAGAGTCTTTCCCTCACCCCCCCACCAATGTTTGTTGTTCGGTAACAACAACAAGATGGACCAAGGTACGTCAGCCATCAGATGAAATCTCGACCCTGCCCTGCACCCGGGACCTTGCACTGACCTTCGTTTTCTTCTCTTCCTGCCTGTTTCCGTCGCTGTGCCAGACAACCCCCCTGCGCGAGGTAGTGCCGCCGTTGCCGCCAAGTCGAGGAAGCGGCCGCAGTCCCGCGCTTCCACGACGTCCGTCCACAGCGCCGCCACCACCTCCCAGCCTGGCACCATGGAGCACGCCGCCTTTGCCGATGTCGGCGTCTATGCCCGCCAATGGATACATGGCGAGAAGCCGCTGGCCTCGCCTGCTCCCCAGCTGTCTCCCGAGGACATGATGCTGCATGCCGTTTCCCACATGCAGTCCGCCAACCAGGATTTTTCTGTCGAGGCTGTTGCGCAAGCCCATCTTGCCTATCAGCAGCAGCAGCAGCAACAGCAGCAGCAGCAGCAGCAACAGCAGCAGCAGCAACAACAGCAGCAGCAACAACAACAGCAGCAGCAGCAGCAGCAGCACCCTCACCATCATCACCCCCACCACCAGAGCCAGCATCAACACCAACACCCCATAGTACGCCACCCGCTCCCCACCGAGCAGTACAACTCGAGCTTTGTCGAGAGCGATGGTCAGATGCTGGATCGCGACGACCCCGATGACGTCGACTCTCTGGCAGGCAACCCTGGTGCTCCCCGCCCAGCCGCCTCGAGGTCGAGCGCCAATAATGAGCTCGAGATGAGGCAGCTCTTCAGCGCCAACCGCCATCGCTGTCTCCAGGACGTTGCTGCAGAGCTCCACGGCAATGAACGGGGCCCCAACTCGGAGCGCACTCGACAGGTTTTTGCCATGTTATGGTATGTGCCGTCTTGCCGCTGCCATGTCCGGCACTTCTGCCCCCCGTGTTCCCCACTGACTTGGTCTCCTCTCTCCTTCAGGATCAACGTTGTCTGCTCAAAGGGAAAGGGCTCCGTGCCCCGGGGCCGCGTTTACGCCAACTACGCGTCTCGCTGTGCCACGGAGAGAATCACAGTCCTCAACCCTGCGAGCTTCGGAAAGCTCGTACGCGTCCTCTTTCCCGGGCTCAAGACTCGTCGTCTGGGCGTCCGAGGCGAGTCCAAATATCACTACGTCAATTTCGCCCTCATCGAGGACCAGCAAGATATGCGAGAGCCTCAGCCACCCGTGCCTCGACCTCTTCCCGATTCCAAAGGCTTTCCCCACGCCTTTAAGTACGTATCACCCTTTCCCCCTCGGCAGTTGGTGCTGACGACAACGGTGCAGCGCACCGACACAACCAAACGGGACCGTCGGTCATGCCCCGCTGCCGACGCCTCGAGAGATGTGCCCGATCCAGCTGCAGACTAAGCCAGACGATGAGCTTGAGACGATGGGTCGGACTCACAGCATGTACAACCTGCCAGACCTGGGGAGTATCGACAGCATGCAGTCGACGGCGACCAAGACACAGGTTCAGTTGGCCTTTCCGTCGGCCGACGAGCAGACCGTGGAGCAGTCGGAGCCCTTGGCGTTGCCCCCCATCGAGGCATATCTACCCCTTGGGACTGACCCCGACGCCGCCAAGTCTCTTTCGGCGCTGTACCGGTCGCACTGCACATCGCTCGTCGAGTGCATCAGGTATTGTCGGGAGAAGACCTTCTTTCATCTCTATACCTCTTTCCAGGGCACCCTCACGATGCCGGTGCAGAAGCTGTTTAGCCACACCGCTCTAGCGCCGTGGATCGAGGGCTGCGACTATGCGCTCTACCAACGGGTCATGAGCATCATTGCCGGCCTGACGCTGCAGGTGGTGCCCAAGCCAGTTCTGGACACGCTTCGCAACATCTCGGAGCGGCTGGTGCCGCACATCCGCGAGTCCTTTCAGGGCCAGCCTCAGCACGTTCTGGCGGCCAAGGAGGCTCCGGCGACCATCTTCGCCGGGCTCCTCGACCGAGCACTGCGGGTCAATCTGACGGCGCACGCAGCGGCTAACATGCTGTCAAACCCGGCCAACCGGGATCAGATGTACGCCGACTGGATCACCATGATCCGGGCGCGCAAAGTGGCTGAGTGCGTGCCGACGCGCGGCATGGACGACGTGGTGGAGCTACTGGTGACGGAGGTGCGCGATCTGCTTGATCCTGTCAATGTGCCGTGGGAGGTCGAGTGCCTGACCATCTACGGCGACATTGCCTTGCGAGGCGGTCGACAAGCCCTGGACGGCTGCGGCGGAGGCAGCAGCAAAGAGGGAAGCCAGAACGTGCTCGACCGATGGATGAGCTTCCTGCAGGCTTTGCCGAGCAAATTCCCCTATGCGTCTCACACGGACATTGTGTGGTGCGTTGAGCGGGTTGGGACGGCGGTGATGCGCGACCTTACACTGGCTCAGGGCAAGAGTTTCGGCTCCTGGTGGGTGACGAAGACGTGGGTCGACGAGATGGTGCGCTTCCTGGCCGAGCAGGGCGGCTTTATGAAGCAAAGGGCGCGGCTGCCAAGGGCCACCGTTGGCGCGAGTGGGGAGAACAGCGCCAGGGACGTCGGCCGGCATAACTCGCGATACAGCAGCAGCAGCAGCAGCAGCTGTAGCGGCGGCGGCGGCGGCGGCGGCGGCGGCGGCGGCGGTGAGGACCTCAACCTTTCGGGCCTATCGCAGACGCAGCCGGGGCGCGCTCCGTTCCCACCACCGATCGTGACGACGCAGGGCACGCAGGCACCCTTGGGCATGGGAAGCGGCGACCCGCATGATGATAGCGGCATTGGCATGCGGACGCCGGACGACGACTTTTCCATGGACAAGTTTGCCTTTACGACGGCCGACGGCATGGGCATGGTGTCCGGACCGGAGCTGACGGCCTGAAATTTTCCCTTACCCTGCTCTATGTCTGCAGACGATGCCTACATCTGTCTTTGCAGCTGAAGAGCACATCGGAGGCATGGTGATTTTGACGGGCGTTTAGGGGGGGGGGGGAGGGGAGAGCGAGGCAGGGGACGAGGGCGATAAGGGGTGGCTTTAATACCCAATGCTGTCTGTACTCGCAAGCACGAACACAACACTCACACGCACACACCTCACCAACTCCCGCAAAAACACGCACATACTCGCATACACGCGAGCGGGCTAATCAGACGACGGACCGAGACGACGACCGGGACGAAGACATGACGGGCTTTCTGCTGCGGTTCCGGCCTCGGCTCGGACCAAAACTTAGGGCTCACTTTTATCCTCTTGTTCATCTTCATCTTTTTACTTCTACGACTTTGAAGCTGCTGCATTGCGCCATCTCGGCAGGTAATGGGCGGCGGCCGGACGGGACGAGGACGATCTTTTGGGATGACAGCACGAAGAGGTCTTGTATTGCGGCGGCATGTATTCTGTTGGCTTCTGTGCTGCTGCTTGATTGGTTTTTTTTTTTTTCCTTTAAAGAGTTCCGCGGGAGGCGGACCGATGATAGATGGATGGTTGGTTGGCTGCCTCATTTGCGGATGACGAAGGCGGCGGAAGGGGCGGAAGGAACGTGCTCTCAGGGTGCATTGAGCGCCCTGACTGACGTGTCAATGAAGATGACCAAGTACTGTTGTTGAATCGTTGAAGATGTTGGTGACTGATAAAGTGATGAAAGTGTCGTGGCACGTCTTGGAAACGATGTCGGTGATTGGCTACTCGCCTGCCTAGGGGTGCATGACGCGATCGTCTGTGATTACGTGAGAGCAGTCGCCTGTACATAGTTGCGCCATTGTGGGGGCTAATCGATAGCTCAATGGTATCGACAAACAGACGCCGGAAGCGGCCTCGGCTTCAGGAACAGCAAGAAAGATCCAGGGCGTCCCCTTTATTTTTTTTAATATGCGACTGGTCAGATTTCTACGCTCTGCGCCATAGATCGTCAACTTATTCTATGAATCGCATGAACCTACGTGTCCACTAGGAAAAGGGCTGAAGAGGGGAAAAAAAAGTTAAAGACGATATCTATCCACTGACGGTGGGTTTTTTTTTTTTTTTTTTGCCGAGGCCGAGCCCGGCAGACTCGTCAACGTCGTCATAGGCAAGGCGCGACCTGAAGAAAAAATAAAATCCGCGACTCGTATCTGCACAAAGGCCGAGACTCGACAGCGGCGGTGGTGGATCCTTTCTTTTTACCCTGTATCTCCTTGCGCGCTTCCCTCCTCCGTTCACTCTGGGCCTCGTCATCTGACTGCAAGCTGAGTGTACCGGGTGAGAGCTGACAATGGGGAGCGCGGTCCGTGGCAATCCGTCGGGTCGGGGCTGGGTGGTGCAGAAGTTTGGCGGCACGAGCGTGGGCAAGTTTCCCGATAAGGTGAGTGGGCGAGTTTGAGGAGATGAGAGGGGAAGAGACGATAGGCGGACTGGACTGACTCTTTTTTTCCTTTTGCTTTCCTTTAGATTGCCCGGGATATCGTCAAGTACGCATTCCGCCCCGACCCTCCCTCTTACCGTCCGACTCTGACCCAAGCCGTCTTCATAGGTCAACGCTGTCCCGAAACCGGCTTGTCGTCGTCTGCTCGGCCCGAAGCACCGGCAAGAAGGCCGAGGGTACCACCAGCCGGTGAGTACAAGATGCCTCTCTTCTTTGATGCTGTCGTCTCTACGCGCTGCTGATGCTGCGTGGCGCAAAAATAAAAGGCTGCTGGGCGTCTATAACAAACTGAGAAACGTCGGCGCCGCCTACGCTGCTAGATTGGAGGACGACCCCGAAGACTTGACGGAGCAGGCAAAGGGTATCATCGCCGGCATCTGCGACGACCACGTGCGCGCGGCGGAGCAGTACGTTCGGGATCTGGACCTGCGAGAGACGTTGTCTCGCAAGATTGGCGATGAGTGTCAGGAGCTTATCGAGTACGTCTTTGCCGCCAAGCGCTTCAATCTCGAGATCAATTCCAGGTCCAAGGACCGCGTCATCAGCTTTGGCGAGAAGCTGGCCTGTCTGTTCATGACGACGCTCCTTCAAGACGTCGTATGTCTCATGTCCCCTTCCCTTGCTCTTCCCTCCTGACGGCTGCATCTTCAGGGGGTCGAGGCCGAGTACGTCGACCTGAGCGACACGCTACACTGCGGTCCGACGGCTCATCTAGACGCCGGCTACTTCAAGGCCGTGACGGCGGCCTTCCTCCGCAAGCTCGACGCGTGCGGCAGCCGGGTGCCGGTAGTGACGGGCTTCTTCGGCAACGTGCCCGGCAGTCTGGTCGACGGCGACATCGGACGCGGCTACACAGATCTCTGCGCCGCGCTGTGCGCTGTCGGTCTCGGCGCCGAGGAGCTGCAGATCTGGAAGGAGGTCGACGGCATCTTTACGGCGGATCCGTCCAAGGTGCCGACGGCTAGGCTGTTGCCGTCCATCACGCCATCCGAGGCGGCCGAGCTGACGTTTTACGGCTCCGAGGTGATCCACCACCTCACCATGGACCAGGTGATTCGCGCGCAGCCGCCGATCCCGATCCGCATCAAGAACGTCAAGAATCCGCGCGGCAACGGCACCATTGTCATCCCGGATCCCGTCCTGTCGGCGGGCAACCAGCTGCATCTGCACCGGCCGCAGGCCAAGGCGCTTAAGCGGCCGACGGCGGTGACCATCAAGGACCACATCAGCGTCATCAACGTTCACTCCAACAAGCGGTCCATCTCGCACGGCTTCTTCGCCCGCATCTTTTCCATCCTCGACCAGCACTCTATCTCGGTCGATCTCATCTCCACTAGCGAGGTGCACGTCTCCATGGCTATCCACTCGGGGAGCACGCAGATGGACGCTTTCGCCAAGGCGAGGCAGAGCCTGGCCGAGTGCGGCGAGGTCAGCGTGCTGTCTGACATGGCCATCCTGAGTCTTGTAGGCGCCGACATGAAGAACATGATTGGCGTCGCAGGGCGAATGTTTTCGACTCTGGGCGAGCATAACATCAACCTGGAGATGATTTCACAGGGTAAGAGAGAGAGAGAGAGAGAGAGAGAGAGAGAGAGAGAGAGACTTGGTTGGTCTGAAAGAGAGAGACACAGCTGACAATGGCGCAAGGGGCAAGTGAAATCAACATTTCGTGCGTCATCAACGCTCGGGATGCCACGCGGGCCATGAACGTGCTGCACACCCATCTGTTTACCTTTTTGGAATGAGGCGGCCACTCTGCATATGACGGACGGCATATGACGAATGCATGCGCTTAGGCCTCTCTTGCGACGGCTAGCAACCGACGCGGACGGGGGCTGAAGGCGAGATACTGGGGCTGGAGTTTGGGAGAAGCGAGAGGGAGACATTTGGATTAGAATAATACTGAATCAGCGGATATGATTTCATGATCTCTATAAGGTGAAGTGGTAAGAGTTCAGGTTCAGGCCGTGATGGTGATGATTGTGATGATGACGATGTGGCTGTCAAGTGTGGTATGTCTAGGGTAGCTCTTGTTCAGGTGTCTAAATAGGTTGAACGTTGCACGTAACGGGAAACGGTCGGCGCTTCGGCCCGAGGAGAGCTTGCTGCGAATCCGCTAAGCAACCAACCATATCGACAAAGGTGGCAGCTTCGACCTCTTTGATTGTATTGTCACGATTGGGATCACGATCGAACCTCTGGGACGTCTGAAGAAAACAGAGGCGAAAAAGGACCATGAGATTACCCTCCTTTGCCGTCTCGACTTGGTAGTTGATGCCATCGCCAGCTTCACCATGAAACGTACCACCAAAAACGGCGGCGCGAGGCGAGGCGCGGGGATCCTCAGCGCTCTGCAGGCGACGGAGATGACGGATTCCCGATGCAAGCTGCCAGCAGGTCTGTTTCACTCCTTGGTTGGCAGCGGGTTGCGAACGGACGAGCTGACGCGAGGCATATGTGACCTGCCGGTCCTCAGAGATGCTGGCCGCCATCCTCGACTACCTACCCGTGGCGGACCAGCTGCGGGCGGCTCGCGCCTCGCGGCTGCTTCAGGAGATGGTCTACGACGATACGCGGTGGGTGGCGCGCCTCAAGAGTATGGGCTGCTGGGACGAGCGGGAGGCGAGACGACGCTTCGACGAGTCGGTGAGGCGGAGGCGAGAGGCTGCCGCTGCCGCTTCCGCTGCGGGACAGAAGTACGTCAACGGGTCTGCGGCGCCGGCGCCGGCTGTCACCTTGTTCGACGCCTCGGCCGAGGAGCGAAAGCAGAAGCCGGCGACGGAGGCGTTGCGAGACGGTTTCGAGACGATGAGCCTCGGCGGTGCCACGACGACAATGACAAGATCGGGCCAGCCGCCGCACGACGCAGACCTGTATCTCGGCGTCTTCACATCCGTCCGGAGCGTCAGGGGCGGCGCGCGACAAGAATACGGCAAGATTTATGGCGCGCTCGCGCCCTTTTACTACGACGTGGTCAAGGCGCGCAGCCACGCGGAGCCCATCGTGTTCAAGGCGTTTCGCGATCCGGAGCAGCAGGCGCAGATGCTGGCCAACCTGCGTCGCTTTTCCCAGAGCGATTGGTCGTCGGGCTGCGTCGAGCGCGAGAACAGATTGTCGGCCATGACGAGCATCTTCGAGGCCGCCGTCGTTCGCGAGTTTGAACAGGGCTACGAGTTCTGGGATGTGGATGGACGGATGAAGCGGTACGCTCATGTGCTTCATACGCTCAACGGCGCCCGCGTTGCTGTCGAGCTCTTCTTGCAGAAGCATCCCCTCTTTCACGACAAGGACCTCGGCGACTTCAACCCCGTCGAGTGTCTGGATCGGCGGGCGGAAGCGGCCGGAGCGGTCGTCGACTTGTCCCTCGAGCCATGGCGTCGTTTCTTGGAGGCGTTGCTGGCAAAAGTGAATGACCAGGCCGACGTTGTGCGACGAATCTTTCCTGATCCGGCCGCCGTCTTCTGGGAGTTGGTCGACAAGGTCAGAGAGGACATCGTCATGGAGTACGTGACGCCGCTGCTGGACGAATGTCACGAGCGGAGCATCGCCGTCTATCTCAAGGCCGTGTCGGGTCTGTTTGAGCAGACGGCTCGCTTCTTCCGGTCGCTGAGACCGCCGTCGCCGCCGACGACGACGACGAACATCGAGGACAAGGCCAAGGAGCTACTCCTCAAGGTCTTTGAGCCGCACCTCGACCTGTTCTTTCAGGACGAGCTCGAGTCCTTCACCAAGCAAGCCGAGCTCGAGGTATCGCAGTGGGAAAAGAAGCTTTCGGAGCACGACTCGTCGGTCGAGTCATTTTACATGTCCAACATCAACCGCTCAGCCGACAAGAAGGATTTTCTGAGCTCCTTCAAAAAGGTGGTGATGCTACCCGTCGCCGTCCTACCCAGCTTCCCCATGGGCTCACCGTTTGCGCCGCCCAAAGCAGCAGCAGCAGCAGCAGCAGCAGCAACCGGCTCCGGATCTCCGGCGGTCACGCCGTCGTCGTCTCGGCCGCAGACTCCGGGCCTCTTCCCGAGGGCAAGCAGCCCGGTGCCAGGCAGCGGCGGTAAGGCGCCGACGGACGAGTTGGCGGCAAAGGCGGCCATCATGGCTTCCAAACTCGAGGGAATCAAGTCTTTGTGCAGCATCGAGGTGGCGCTCCATCTGGTGCACATGGCCAAGGCCAGCCTCGGACGCGTCGCGCCTCTCGTCCCTCTCGGAGGCCAGATGGGAGGCGAGGCGCGCGAGCTTTGCGCCAACATCTTCGTCGTCATGCTGCGTATCCTGGGTCAGCGGCATGTCAAGACGGGATTCGACACGGCCGTCCAACACTTGTCGCATTATCGGCCGCGCAAGGAGGACGACGAGGATAGGAGAGAAAAGGGGGTAGCGCCGCTGGTGACCTTTATCGAGCTCGTCAACGTCGGAGACCTCATCTCGCAGATGGTAGACGTCTTCTACGAGCAGCAGCTGGTTACGCCGTCGATGGCGGACAAGAACGACTTTCTCGACCCGGCCGGGCTGGCGAAGAAGAAGTTTGAGCAGATGCTGGATGAGAGCGTGGCGGCTGGTCTGAATAAAGGCATCGACGTCCTCATCGACGAGGTTGAGTTTATCCAAGCCACGACACAGCTTCCCACCGACTACAATCCCCCAGCACCAGCATCATCAACATCAAACACCAACACCGAAACACCGACCACGCTCATCCCCTCGGAAGTCGGCCTCCCCAACGGCCTCCCCTCCTCCTCCTTCACCTTCACCACCACCAGCAACAGCTCGCTCCCCACCGACGCGACGGGACCGACGGCTACAGCGCGCCGCATCGTCGACCTAGTCTCGCACCACACCAACATGCTAACCGGCACGACGGACAAAGCCATGCTGGACGTCTTCAACGGCGAAGTCGGCCTACGACTCTTCGCCTCGCTCTGCAAACACCTGAAGAGGCAACGCATCAGCACCTTGGGCGCCCTCCCCCTCATCGCCGACATGCGTCTCTACGCAGACCTGGTTCAGCGCAGACTTCGTAACCCTTTGCTTTTGCCTTATTTTGCCGCCCTTCGTGAACTCGTTCAGATCTTTCTCGTTGATCCCGCTCATGCTCGTGATCTCGCCGCCGTCATCGCTGATGCTGATCGTTTCGCTGGCGTCTTTCGAGCCGAGGAGGTCTACGAGTATGCTCAGAGGAGGGCGGATTGGTATCAGGTTCGCAGGAGTGTCGAGAGGGCCATGTATGGCATGGATTGCTGCCTTATGTGACCCCCCCCCTTTTTTTTTTTTTTTTCTTCCTTTTTTTCCCTTTCTTTTCTTCCCTTTCTTTTCTTCCCTTTCTTTCTCTTGTTTCCCCCAGAAGGAAAAAAAACAAAAAACTGTAGTTTCCTTCCTTTTCGTTTGGATTCAAAATATAACGAGGCAAGAAAATGCGGCTCGGAGCCCCGTGCTTGCTGCGTACATGCTTTCATACGAACAGACACGCAGAACATACTCACAGAGATGATACTCACGATTGCGTCTTCATACGAGCGACGTAGCCATGTATAGAAAAGCCCGTCCAAATGCGTGCCTCAGGCCCATTCTGTATATCCATGTACATACACATAGAAAGGCCGGACGGTTTCAGACGCCTGACGATGCTTCCGGAGCCACAGAAAAAGCGTGCGCCGTCCCTGAACCCCCAAATTGCTGAATTCGCTCCCCAGAGTACCTCGCCTCCAGGGAGACAAGAAATGAAAAGAGTAAGAGGGAAAAAGAGCAAGCATATATCCTTTAATTCCGCGATCCAAAGTCCAGCTTGCGCGCAACCTTGGCGCCACGCCCCTCGTCCTCTGCGCCCGGTCTCTTCTTCACATCGGCCGTGGTCGTCGTGTTTTCTGATGACTGCTTTTGCGGTAGGTCCTCCTTGCGGGTGGGCTTTGGGTCCGAGTGCCACCAGGGGTGACGAAGCATGTCCCGGGCGGTGATGCGACGCTTGGGATCGAGGGCGAGGGTGCCGAGGAGGAGGTCGACACCGTGTGAGCCTACGGTTCCGAACCGCATCTCGTACCAGTCACGGCCGCGGACCGGATGCTGGGCGGGGACCGTGTATTCGGGAAGAGTCGTGACGCCGGGCCAGTTGTCCTCGGTCGGCGTACCGACGGCCTCGCAGATGAGCTTGATCTGGTCCAGCTCGTTTGCGCCGGGAAGGTAAGGGGCTCGCATAACCAGCTCTGCAAAAACGGTACCGACAGACCAGACATCTACCGCGCCGCCGTAATGGCGGGCACCGAAGAGGAGTTCGGGAGGCCTGTACCAGCGGGTGATGACGTTTGCCGTCATGTTCTGATGCGGATCCGCGAAGCTACGAGCGAGGCCAAAGTCGGCGAGCTTGACCTCGCCGTCGGCGGCGATGAGAAGGTTATTGGGCTTGATGTCGCGATGGAGGACAAAGTTTTCGTGACAGAACCAGACGGCGCGGGTGAGCATGCCCATCCAAGCCTTTATATCCGCCGCCCCGTACCGGACCCGATCCGTGTCGCGAATCAGCATTTCCAAATCACCGAGTGGAAGGTATTCGAGCACGAGGTTGAGATTCTGGTCCTTGGAGGAGAAGACGGAGAGGAGGGAGATGATGTTTGGATGGTGTAGCTCCTGCAAGTGCTTGAGCTCGCGCACAGCGTCGGGAGCCATTCCCTCCGTATACTCCTTCTGCACCTTGATTTTCTTGATAGCCACGAGTGTCGAAGGCCGAGCTCGCAGATGACCGAGGAAGACGATGGCATAAGTTCCCTCACCGAGCTTCTTGCCTAGGAATAACAACTCCGCCTCCCCCCAAACCCTTGAATTAGCTGCCGGGAAATGAGATTAAACCAGTGGAAAGGAAAACTCAAACTTTTTAAAACGAACCCTTGGCATACTTGCGCTTCTCATCCTCGTTCATCAGCTCAGCGAGGTCGAGAGACGGAGGCACGACGGTCGACGAAGGTGTTGGCTTAGGCGTGCCATTATTCGACGATGTCTGACCCGAGGCGACGAGGCTCTTGAGTGGTGACGACACCGGTCGTGTCTGTTGCTGCTGTTGCTGCTGCTGCTGATGCTGCTGCTCTTGGGCGTTTGCGGTGACGACGACGACGGGCGATACGGCCATGATGAGAAGCCTGCGTAGAGCGATATCGCAGCCCGCCCATTTCTTCGATGAGGGCCTGGTGTGTCAAGTCACGTGCTACCAAGAGTCAAAAGTCTCTTATTGGATGAAATCACGTGAGCAGTGCTCCCTGCCATCGTAGTCGCAATTCCAGAACAGGCGACAGAAGGCGGATCATCCCCGGCCCGCCAGAAAAAGAAAATCCCCCAAAAAAATCAAGGCCCCCGACAGGCCCTGCTTCCCCAGACCCGCCTGCCAGACCCGCCCTGTTCCGAGGCTCCGGCTCCCTAGTTTCAGACATGATTGCCGCATTCGGTAATCGGCAACCGGACGGGGTGCAGGTGCGAAGAGTCGGGCCTGCTAGTCGGATGGTCCGTATCTATCTACCTTTAGTGAGACAGGTATTCCTTCCGTCTCGTCTTGTCTCTTTTTTTTTTCTCCCTCACTCTCTCTTAGACCTTTTTTTCCTTCTCTTCTTTCTTCTCTTGTTGTCTTTGTGTGTTGCGTGCCAGTCATCGTCGTTCGCTTTTCTTTTCTTCTCTTTTTTTTTTTGAAAAAGAAATAATATTATTAAAAAACATCTTGTTAATTCTTCCTTCTTTCGCTTGGACTTTGTTGTCGTCATCATCTCATCGTCATCGTCTTCACACCCTCCCCGTCTTGTCCCTCTGCAACGGTCTTCGCCACTCTCCTTCATCATGGGCACAAGTATCAGCCCTTCGCAGACGCGCAAATGGAGCGATCGCTTCACTGTCCGACGTGCCTCGGATCAGACATCACAGCCATCGCTGGCCTCGGACCCGGCTCGGCTCCCCGCCGGTCGCTACATATCCTACTGGGTGGGTTGAGATACTATGCAGAGAGAAAACAGAGTGAGAGACTCTTCTCTTGCCGCCTTCCTCTGACAGCTTCTAGATGCTCCCGCTCTTCTCCAGCCTCGTCTGGCTCGGCATGCTCCTCGGCATGCTCATCTACTGGACAGTCCACGAAAACAGTCCCCATCTGCCGTCCATGTCCGTCAACGCAAACGTCGCCTTCATCAGCGACATTGGCGCCTTTCGCCTCAAGCCGCTCTTCATCGCCGGCTCTACCGTCACCGCCGTCACTCTCAACCTCGCCTTCATCGCTGAGCGATGGCTTCGTCATAACGGCCGTTTGCTGCCCAATGGATCCTTTACCGAGAAGCTACTCTCTGCCCTGACAATCTTCTTCGCCGTCGTTGGTGCCGCCGGCCTCATCCTCCTCACCATCTTCGACACTTGGATGCACCATGAGAAGCACAATGGCTTTCTTGTCATCTTCATCGGAGGCTACCTGGCCTCGTCTGTCAGCACCTGCTGGGAGTACCAGCGTCTCGGCATCAGTCAGTCTCGTCTTGTTTGCCTTGGCTTTCACTTGTTTGCTAACTGCCTCCCTTACCAGAGAACCGCCAACACCCCCTCCTCCGAATCTCCTTTTGGGTCAAACTCGCCTTCTTCTCTACCGAGCTCGTCCTCGTCATCCTTTTCGGCTCCCTCTCCGCAGCCCACCAGCAAGATGCCGCCGCCATCTTCGAGTGGATCGTCGCCTTCATCTTCACATTCTACATCATCTCCTTCGTCATCGACCTCTGGCCCGCCGTCAACACCAAGAACCCGGCCAATCGCTTCGAAAAGCCACTGTCTATCAATTCCTCCCTTCCCCCCAGTGCACCCCCCAGCGTCTCCCCTAGTGCCCCGCCCAGCTACTCGCAAAGCACCGAGTCGGCCTTGATACAGTCTGATGCTTCCAGCAGCTATCCTTAATCCCGGCCGTCTACTAAGAGCTAATTTATTGCTTCATGGTATTTGGGCGCCTGGAGATATACCTACTTGATTATTTCGTACATGCATTGTTTACTGGCGATGGGGACGGGCGGCGTTGCTTGATTAGATTTAATCGTTAGGGCTTTGTTGCGAAAGCTTCGTTGTGAAGCTTTGGTTGCACGGAATGTACATAACGCACGGCCATCGGTCATGTACACAACACAGGCTTCTTTCCATGCTCGATTCTTTCATTCTATGAGAAAACTTGGAGACCTGGCTGGGGGCGTCGTCCTCGTCGTTTGCGACAGACGGCTGAACAAAAGGAGGATCAAGTACATAGAAAAAAAAACACAAGATATTCCTCCGTAACCACATCAAAGAATAATACCAAATCCAGTAGAATGAAGGCACCGCCTCGGGCAACCCAAGCCATATGAAAAGGAACGATATAATTACAAGTCAAAGATCTAAATCAGACCAAAGAAAAAACAAACACCCTTCTGTCTCTCCCTTTCCGTGACACCAACGAGTTCCCCCCCCCTCCCCCCTTCCAAGACACTACCTTAGGTAGTGAGGAGGGGTGGAACATTAGTTGCGTTCCGTCGGAACAAAGACCCTCCCTCTTCTCCCTCCACATATCCGCAACAATAGACCGTCGTCGGCTAGACCAAAGTAAATCCCAAAAAGAAAAATTACCCACCCTCACATATCCATCATTTCACGGAACCGCGAGTCACGCAGGTTACCACTCCCCAAGCGTGAGGTCGGCGTCACAAATGTAGAGTCGCTGTCGCGGACTTCGGCAGCGGTACTGGCGATGCTCTCCGCCGTATTAGACACTGCCTGGCCTTGATGACCGTCGTGTGCCTCCAACTCGTCGCCGTGGCCATGAGTCGTCTCCGCCGCAGCCGGATCGCGGGCCGTTGTCTCGTCAACTGCTTCTGAGCCGCCGTGACCTGTCTCATCCGCAGCTGTATGGCCTAAATGTGCCGCTACGCCGCTCTCTTCAGCACCGTCCTCAAAGTGCGCCGGTTCGCTGTTTTCGGTCAAGCCTTGGTGCCCGAGGCTCGTATCGCTCTGGTTCATTTTCTGCGCCTTGGCGCCGCCGAAGAAGCTACGCCTCCTCTCGCGCTGCTGATGATCCGATACCGACTTGCGCCGTGAAAACCGATTCCTGATCCAGCCTCTAACGCCAGACTTAGGCGGCGGCGGCGGCGCTGGCGTTGACCTCGACGGCGTCACCTCTGGCGTATATCTGGGCGGCAGTGCATCGGCGTGAGGGTCGAGCGCAGAGGCACCGTGACCATCGTAGTCTTGCGCCGCGTCTTCGGCCTCGGGCACAGGCTCCCGGTCTTCCGGGCCGGCGACATGTTCTTGGACGTGGTGCTGACCCGACTCGGACGCTTCCCTGGTCTTTTCGTGTACGACATCGACATAATCTTCCTCGTCCTCCTCACTCTCCTCACCGTGGTGTCTGTATGCTTCTGCCGGTTCTTGTCTCGGGTGGTAGACTTGTTGTTGCTCATGCTGTGACTGGTCGGCTGTTTCGTACGCGTCTTCTCGCATTTGCTCGGCCGGCTCCCCTGATTCTTCCGCTTGATCATGGCCAACGTAATGTTGTCCTTCATGGAGCTGCTCGTCGGGCTGCCCAACTGCTTCTTCCACGTGGTCATGATGAACATATTGTGCATCATCATGCAGCGGCTCCTCACGCAGCGGCTCCTCGTGCAACTGCTCGCGAGATTCCACGGTCTCCTCCGCGTCGTGACGAACATGGTGTCGTGTTGCGTCCAGCTGCTCGTGATGATCCTCCACTCCCTCCACCTGCTGACCAACAAGACCTTCTCGCTCTGCCATCCTTTGCTCGACAGGGCTTCCCACTTGCGCAACGCGGTGTTCCTCCGCAGCTTCGTCTTGGCCATTGTGTAATTCGTCGTCAGCGTGTTCGCCTTCATCTTCCGCGTTCTCGGCAGTAGCTTCGTCGCCCTCCTGAAGCCGTTCGTTGGCGACATCTGCTGCATCTTCATCCACCACTCACTGTCAGTAACGGGGCAGCAGAATGGAAAGGCGGAGAATAGGGCGGCTTACCTGTAGTGGCGTCAAGCTTGCGAGACTTGCGCTTCTTAGACTTGCCTCGCTTCTCCTTTGCCTGCGCCTTTCGCTCGCGCTCAGCCGTGGCCTTGGCATCGATATCGTCCAGGACGGGTTGAACCCTCCTGGACGCAATGGCATTGATTTCGTCGGGAGTCATGAATTTTCCGCCGCCAAGGTCCACCAAGTCCCTACGCTCCGACTCCTCTTGGTGTTGAGCCTGCAACGCCTGCTGAGCCTGCAGCTCCCACTGGGTCATGTTGGCGGACGGTAGCTTTCCCTTGTCCTTGCGTGACTTCTTCCCTTCCATGCCCCTCAGACGCTCCTTGACGTTGCGTTGCGCGGCAGCCAGGAGAGCTTCGCGATCCCTCTCGCGCTGTTCCATGTCGACCTGGGACATCCTGGTTGTGAAAATAGGCCCCTGACCAGGAACGGGAGGGACGGCATCTCGAACCCTGCCAGTGGAAGAAGAACGGCGCTTCGATTTTGACTTGGACCTAGACTTCTTCTTCTTCTTGGCCGGCGGCAGCAGATGGCCGTAGTAGTAATCGCGATACTCGAGATTCTGCAAACTGTCATCGTGGAGCTGAGAAAGGCGTTCTTGGGCTTGTCTCTGAGCGGCATATTGTAAATTGATGTAAGGATTGGGTTGAACGGGCTCATCTTGAGCAGCCCTGGCTTCGTCCGTCATCTGCTTCTGGCGGTCAAACATCAACTTGGCCATTTCCAGGGCAGACTGCTGCAGCTTCTCCTGCCTGGCGCGCGCGTCGAGCACGGGCTGAACAGGCGGAGCCGAGGTGAACATGCTGCGGTCCATGGTGGTGTAGGGAATAACGCAGCCGTGCTCGTCTGACGGCTTGGGCATATAGGAGGCTGGTTGTTTGGGGAGCAGAGAGTTCCGGTGCGCGTTGGCAGCTCCGAGAGCAGCGCTTGAATGGTCAATGCCATGGTGCAGGTACCTTTTGGACATGGTGGGCGGAGCCGACATTCTCATGGTCATCGGACGGGTCGAGGGCCTAGCCCGGGAAGCGCCGAGCGAGCCCGAACGGCCGGCTTCCAAGGCTTGGGTAGCGGCCGAGTGGCTCCATGTCTGACGCTTCTGGGCGGCAGGGCTCAAGCCAGCCGGCTGCTTGGTGAGGGCAGCGCCAGCGGAGTCGTAGGCCATCGAGGCGGCTAGGTAGCCGTGGGGATGGGCCGAGGGGTGCCACTGAGACGGCATCTGATGATCCTTTGCGAGGACGGCGGCGGCCGAGGCTGTCGAGGCTCTGTCGGGCTTTGGAGGCTCGGTCGACTTGCTTCTGGCCCAACCTTGGTTGGCGGCGACGATGGCGGCGCCGTCAGTGGCGGAGTAGCTGGGCGGTTGTTTGTAGGCGGTCCTACCGGCAGCGGTTGCTGGACAGGCGCGTAAGGAGGTGAGCTTTAATGGGCTGGACGAGAGACGAGGGAAAGGAAAATGACACAGGCATGCGTGTAGTTAAGAGACGAGAGGTCGAGGAGAGGATGACAAACCTGTTGAAAGCTGCTGCAACTTGTCGGGGGCAGGTGTGCTCGCGGTGGCGGCAACTGCCATGAGGATCCTATCGTTTGGACTATTTTGTAACTTCAAGTGTAGGTGAAACTTGAGTGATAACAGGGGGCTGAACTGAGGGAGGGAGAAGACGGGCCAGCTCTAATAAGCAACAGGACGAGCAACGAGAACCGGGCTGTCAGCTGGAGTATGCCCGGCCACGACCAGTCCAGACCTCCCCGCACCGTGGCGTCCGTTCGCTGTGATGTCACAGCGCCGGTAAGCCAGCTCGGACATGTTCCCCAACCACCTACCTACCTACCTACCTACCTCCCTACCTCCCTACCTCCCTACTGGGTAGGAAGATAGGCTACCTACTAGGTAGTAGGTAGGTAGGTAGGTAGGTAGGTAGGTAGGTAGGTAGGTTCTCGACTCTGCATCGTAGTGGTATGGTAGTTGGATGCAAAAGCCGCACTCTCCGACCGTCCTGCCGTCGGGACTCGTCCTCATAGTTTAGCGTATGTGCTGGTAGAAGGCCAGGGTTGGACCCATGCCCGAAGGGTCCAAGGATTTGCGTGCGTCCGAGGGTCGCCGCCCGCTGTTGCCGGCAGATGGTGGGTGAGCTGACGTCACGTTGAGTCTTGCAACTCGTTGTCGTTGCTTGAGCATCTCTCTGCGTAGATGTTCGTTGTCGATGACGTCTATTGGCCATCTTGAGGAAGTCCTGGAGAAGAGACTGTATCTCCAGGAAATCAGACGGCCCTTGCTTGGGATCCCTGTAGGTTGTCAGTGCCGATACCCTGACGGCGAACCCTGAGCGAAACCCTCGGCCCTTGGAAGCACAAGTCAATTCTAAGCGACATCTGTGCACGACTCTCTCGGCCCACCTCTACCCAGCGTGACGTAGGGCAACCAGCTGTGACTCACAACTCGGATGTCATCTGCCATCTGTCATACAATCATGACAACCATAGCAGGTTATGCTTAGAAAATACCACCTACCTACCTCTTCCTACAGGTAGGTAGGTAGGTAGGTAGGTACATACCTACTAGTCCTGAGCCTGTGAATTACAGACGATCCGCTAAACGTGATCAAAATATCGGCCAAGGACGTTGAACCAATCTCCACCACCCTGCGTCTATCTCCTCCATCCCTGTCGCATTAATCCTTATCTTGCAGCCTTTCCGTGACCATCTTTTCTACAGCCACCTCAAATCCTTCTCCATCTCTATCGGATACATCAGATGTATCCGTAGATGAAGCCTCAAGTTATTTAAGCAGACGACGATACCTAGTCCGACCGGCGGCCACCGTCTAGCCGCGGCGCTACTGAGCCACGGCGAATTGAATCGAGCCCACCATCATCCTCCTCCCGCGCCTCCACTTCGTCAGGCCCCGACATCGCCGCCATGGACCGATCCGAGCCCGCCCAACCACTTCAGGGCGTATCCAACTTCAGAGACGTCGGCGAGACGGTCAATCACTTCCTCGGTCGCCGCCTCCTCCGTGAGGGCGTCTTGTTCCGCTCCGCCCGGCCCGGTAGATCTACCCCGCCTCCCCCGTTTATGGTCGTCTCGCTGACGCCGAAAGCAGACGACGCTACGCCTCATGACGAGGCCCTTCTGCGAGACGACTTGCGCCTCAAGACCATCATCGACCTGCGCACCCAGTACGTGGCTCCGTCTTTCCTAATGGTAGCCTCTCACCAATTTCTCCAGGACAGAGCGTCACCAGCAAGCCGTCAAGCAACAACCGAATCCCGATACTGTCACCTCCTTTTTCCGCCATCTCGCTTTCGCGCCCCAGCCTCGGCGTATCGAAGGCATCCAGTACCACGAAATAGCCATCACCGGTCGGTCCTTTGAGCGCCATCTTCTGAGCAGACTGGGCTGGTGGAGTTTCTTGTCCGTGCTACTACAACTGCTACCTACCTCCTGCCTTTACTACCTCTCTCGCTGCTGACATCTTGCAAAGCAAGGTCATCTTCCTCGCCATCATCGGCTTGCGACTACGCGCCTCACGTATCCTTGTCTATGAGGTGCTGGTCCCTGATGGACTTCTCGGCATAGGCACCGTCTCTCTCGACCACTCGGGCGCAGACGTTTGCGAGGCCTTGTCCCTATTAGCCAGCCCTCCCTCAACGCCCGTACTGGTGCATTGTACCCTCGGAAAGGACAGAACCGGTATGAGGCAGTCGTCCGCTTTCGCCCCCTTCAGGCTGACGCTCCTCGACAGGCCTCATCTGCGCTTTGGTTCTCATGACTCTGCGCGTGCCAATGCCTGCAATTGAACACGACTACTTCCTCACCGACGCTGCCCTAGCCTCGGACCGAGCCGAGAGAATGGCCGACATGCGCTTGACCGGCTTTCCCGAAGAGTGGGTGAGCACCGCCAAAAACATGATCCCGGGCATGCACGCCCATCTGGCCGACCAGTATGGCGGCGTCGATGCCTACCTCGACAGTATAGGCTTCGGCGAAGTGGACCGCGCCAGGCTCCGTGACGCGCTTCTTTACTGATGATAGAAGCAACTTCTGGCCGTCGATAGACCAAATGGACCTGAGGGCGCCTGGCCAACGCCATGGGGGGCGACGCCGTACTCATAATGCGCTTGTGCGCTGGCGAAAGAGGCCCCTGCTGAGTGTCCGTAGTCCAAGCAGAGCAGAGGGGACTTGAAGTCCACGCACAAGGCCGAGTGTGAAGTCCTATATCTTCTTGAATCGGCCCTGTAACCAACAGCGATACATTTTGAGCTTCTTCGCCCGGTTGACGAGAAGTCGCCGGTCGGCATCGAGGTTTTCAATCTCAAACATCGGCTCGGCCTCGTCGCCGTCTGCCGCCCCAGTCCCGGACCAGATACCGGCAAGTTCGTTTCTGTCGAAAAAGTAGACGCGCGTACCGTCACCACGGATGTAAAAGTTTTCCTCCAGGTAACGCCCCTTGCGGAAACGGACTTGAGCCAGATCCCCTCTTCCGTAGTCACGGAAGCACACCACGCCACCTGGCTTGAGCAACTTGTGTACGTTTCGAACAGCCTGCTGCCACTCTGTGGGTGACAAGGCCGAGAAAATGAAGATCATGACGGCAACGTCCACCGAGCCTTCTTCGAGCCCGGGAGGCAGACAGTCGTCCGATACGTCCCATACGTCCGCCTGAATATACCTGGCGTCGTAGGCTTCGTGATTCCGCATAACCTCTACAGCTGTCTTGGAGAAGTCGCAGGCGTGTATTTTGAGATATGGGTTTTTGTTGTTGGCTAGCACAGGATACGCCGTGTTCCCGGCACCGGCGCCAATTTCCAACACGAGTGTGGGCCCGGCCTCCTCTTCGGACACTTGGGCGAGAATTGGAAATTCTTGCTGAAGCCATTTGCGATTCTTGAAGAAATTCGAGGCGTTGTTTTTGTAGAAGAGATTCCACCATTTTGCAGGGTTCGAGTTGAACCTGTCTTTGGATTTGTCAGTCATTGAGCGCGCGAAAGACGTATTCAACAATGTCAGTGCGTGGGAGGTGCATCAGATGGGAGCGAAAGACTTGTGAAGGAGAGTTTTCATCATCTTTTTCAGATGAACTATGCATTGGAAAGGGTAATCATCATAGAACTGCAAAGCGCCGGAGACAAAGTAAATTTCGAACACGTACTCTTGTCAAAATCGGATACGGGGGCCTGACGCTGCATCTCGTACTGGCTCTCGGCATACTCCTTGTACTTGTCGTCCGTCTCGACGTGATCCCAGGCGTTGAATTCGAAGACATCATCCCCGTCGGTGAGGTAGCGGCTTCCGAATTGGAACGGGTCACTCCGCTTCCAGTTCTTCGCAGGGTCGTGAGATCGATGCGGTGGCACCTCGGGCACCTCGACGGCCACGTCAGGGCTCGTCACTGTGAGGGTGGTCATCTCATGTGCGAGAGATCCCGCATCTTTCGCAGGCGATGTCATTGCCTCACGCGAGAATCTCGCTTCGTGCGCGGCATCACTTTATGCCATATGTCCCTGGCGATGTAAAGAAGAGGAGCGCCGAGAAATTTGTTGAAGCCACAAAGCGGCGCAAATTTGCCCTTCATATCACATGACTCGGATGAATCATCTTCCGACCATATCACATGACTCGGATGAATCATCTTCCGACCATAGCTCAGAAACCCTTCAGGGCCCGCCCTTCTGCTTTGCGCCTCCGTATCTCAGTGCTACTGATTTTGGCAGCGAAATTCGCGGCCTCCGATCGTGTGCTTTCCTGCCGATGCTCACTGCCGTCAACATCTTCGTCAGTCAGCGACGCATCAAGTACATCAATCACGAATACGTCAAGCGGCCGCCAGCCACGGGCGGCTCTCTTGCTGTTGATGGCGTTGCCGCCCTCACGGGTCTCGCCTGAGACGACGATGGCGTCAATGGCTTCCTCGGAGATGGTGGGACCAAATGGGTCGCGAATGTCAACGCAGCGAACGAGCGCGGCGCCGTCACAGAACCTCGCACGAAGCTCCGGCGTTGGCGCATCACCATGACCCGCGTCGTTGTCAGCCGTAAAGCTCGTAATTGGGGCTGCCGCCGTTGTAGGCGCATTGAATTGCGTGGCCAGAAAGGCGATGACAGAGCGGGCGCGCTCGTTCCATGACTGCATCTCCTCGAGATATTGCTTCTTGGCGAGCAATTCGATGTTGGAGATGCCAATGATGATAGTGCACGGATCTTTGCCGCCTCTTGGGACGTCGAGAAGCATGACGGCGGCTTGGAGTAACAACTTATGGCCGGGGTGCAGGTGATCGAAGGTTCCACCCAAGCAAACAGTATTATACCCCCCTATGGCAGCATCTTCATCGTCCTTATCTTGCTCTTGCGCCTCCCCACGCGCACGAGGATCGTTCACAGGAGCACTCGCATCGCGTGGTCTCAGGCCTGGGCTGGACAAGCTCATGCCGCTGTCGACAGCAACCAATTGGCTTTGCAGGATCCTTTGTCGCCTCTCGGCGTGGGCAAGATAGTCAGCAAGTAGTCGGTAGCCGCACTCGCTGCTAGTAAAGAAAAAGGTGCTCCAGGGCCGCACTGTAGCGGCGAAAGTAGCCAGGTCCAGGATGGTTGTGCTCTTGGAGGCGGCTGGGGAGGAGAGGCGACGGTACAATGATGGCGGCTCCTCGAGCGCGGCGCGGGAATCATGATGGATGAGGACGACACGAGCATCGACGGCGCCGGGCTTGTCGCTGTCAAGACTAGGGTAGATGTCATGACTGGCACAAATGGAGGCTATCAAGGCGTATATCTCGGCGAGAAGCGCCTGTGCGGATCGCCACCGGATTGAGGAGCAAGGAGTCGAAGCGTCAGTCGAAATCGGCACCAGGACGGAGCTGGCGACGGCGACAACGAGGACCTGAGGCGCGCGAGAACGGCTGAGGCGCGCGAGAACGTCCGTCAGGGGCGAGCGATAGGCGGCATGAAGACGGGCTCGGATGGCTGGCTGCGGAGGCGATGGTAGGAGGAGGAGCGCCGGGGCGGAAGCCCTATCAGGGGTCGGTGATAACGGAGGACTGGCCATTATCACAATGCGGGAAGGATGGCCAAAGCGGGAGGGCTGAGATCGAGAACAGCCAGGCCAGGTGAGTAGGTAGAGAGGTAGGTAGATAGGAGGTAGGTAGGTAGCAGGTTGTCAGTGCCCGGCATTCGGTGCAATTATGACGCAGTAGCCAGACAAGGCCAACAAATAGGTATCAACTAGGTAAGACGCAACATGATAATCTCCTACATGCAAACATTGTTCTCGCATCGGAAGAAAGTACTGCGATAAGGAAGAATGCAACAGACGTTACGTGCGAAAGTACGAGCTTACTAAGTAGGTCGATACCTACCTACCTATCTACATCGTCACAGGGATCGGACAAACTGGTGATGCCAGAGCCGCCAGCTGGCGAAACTACCTACCTACCTACCTCTACTACTAAAGGTACCAAGGCCTTACGATCGGTCTCCTCGCTCACTCCATCTCGAAACACCACGACCGCCTCGTCCCTCCAAAACCGAGCGCAGCATGTTGCCCTCAGCGCTTCTTCGCCCCCAAGGCCGCCTCTCCCCCGCCGAGGCATTGGAGCTGGCGAGTCAAGCTCCCGAGATCCTGCGCAAGAACCCCAAGTCCTTTTCCGCCTCCCCGCTACGAGCCCTCTTCTCCGCCCCCGAAACTGCCCAGCTCTGGACCGTGTACGAAAATCTGCTGCAGTCGTGCCTGCAGGTGGGCGATGACGCCTCGGCGCGCCTATGCCTCGAGAGATTGGTCACGCGGTTCGGCCACGAGGATGAGCGCGTCATGGCGTTGCAGGGGCTCACGCAGGAGGCCGTGGCTTCAAATGAAAGCGAATTGCAGAAGATCCTTGATGGATACGAGGCCTGTCTGGAGAAGAACGACGCCAACATCGTGAGCCCGAATCTTGTCGCCGCCCCGTCCTGGGCATGACTCCTCTGACGTTCTGCAGCCAATCCGGAAAAGAAAGGTTGCGCTTCTGCGCTCGATGGGCAGGATCTCCGAGTCCGTTACGGCCCTCAATACGCTCCTCGATTTCAACCCCACGGATGCGGAAGCTTGGGCGGAGCTAGCAGACATGCATGTGACGCTCGGCCTCTTCCCTCAAGCCATATACGCGCTCGAGGAGGTTCTCGTGTTGATGCCCAATGCCTGGAACGTACGGCTTCACTGTCGCTTTGGGAACAGGAATCCTCTGACTGTTTGCGTCAGATTCACGCGCGATTGGGCGAGGTCTCACTCATGGCCGCCGACGCCAACTCCGAGGGGCAACAGAAACATCTTGCCGAGGCCGTGAAACGGTTCTGCCGGAGTATCGAGCTTTGCGACGATTACCTACGGGCCTACTACGGTCTGAAACTGGTATGCGCAGATGTGCAGGCTGCCCAATGATAACAAACTGGCTAAGCGGGAACGCAGGTCACGGACAGGCTTTTAAACGGCGAACCGAGGCCAAAAAAGCAGCAACAAGAAACCGAAGGCTTTGACTTGGTCGAGGACGCAACGTTGGAGAAGCTCAACGAGGCGGCGACGAAGAAGCTGGCGGAGATTGTGCACAAGTACCGAGCCGGCGAGAAGCTCTGGCAGGGGTACGATGCCGGCGAGATCGCCGCGGCTCACCGTCTCCTGGCCAAGGCGTCGGCCGACGTGGTCCGGTAAGAATAGCCGAGGTGCAGGCGCTGGTCCTGTGACGAAATGGTGATGCTGTCAGCTCTGCACCTCATTAATGGCGAGGCTAGCTAGCGGTAGGCTGAGCGGGACGAGGCCTGATCGGCTGCGACGCTGGAACGTGTCCCTCGACGCGCAAGGGAGAGGGATGGCGTCGAGAGGCCTTTCATTGGGACCTCAGCGACGGGAAACAAGGCAATTGGGCATCGGGCATCAAGGGCGTGGGAAGAGGAAGAATTGAACCGTCTTCTGCTGCTACATGCATGCGAACACGTACGGCCAAGACACCAAGTCTATGGCCTCCTTGCTTCCTCCCCTTGGGCACTAATCGACGTCCCCCTCTCCCGTGGTTGGGCATGTGAAGAGGCCGTCGGCTTAGGCTCCGGCAACGGTCGTACGAACCCTAAACCGTTGAACGATGTGCGTGACGATACGCGAACTCATCACGAATCTGAGCCAAGGTCAAGCAGAGCCACGACCGGGGCGCAGATGGCCTTGCTAGGATGTCGCTGCCCAGGGCGATGCGGTGCGCCCTTTACGAGCATCCGCTTGGGCATTGGTGGAGCGACATAGCGAGATGCCATCAGTGCCGCGAAGAGTATTCGTGGGTATTTGCAAGGTGCCGTCTTGTCGTAGAGCTGGTTTCTAGCTACCTATGTACCCGCATGGCGTGCATCGCTGTTAAGCCATCGGTTGCGGTAAGGAATGACGATGGGTTTTCGCCGGTAACACTGCACTCGAAGGTACTCAGCGCGTGTGCAGTATATGCAATACCTACCTGGTAGGCAGGTCAGTCCTGATCAGTCGGCGTGAATACAGAAGATGCTGGCTGCCGAGGCACAATCAGGCTTCGACACAAACACCAGGGCCCTGGGCATTGGGCGTTGACGGGTGGTGGGTGACTCATGGAACCTATATCGTGGGGAGCCGCGGGCAGTCGGACGAGTCACACAACGAGTGGCTCGCATGCGTCGTTGTGCAGAAACACACAACCCGGTTTCGCCACGAGAATCTTGGTCAGCGCGGCTTGGCTTGAGCAGGAGCCCAGCTTGAGCTGTGAGCGATCCATTCCCCTGGACGGACCCCTTCGGGACAAGGGTGCAGGGCCGGCCCGCCGAGTAGCCGTACAGCCCGCTGCCCTTGAAAACGCCGCCGGCGGGCGACGGCGCTCGTTAGGAAGGGCTGACGTCTGACGTGGAAAAAGGGCGGCGGCCCGAATGAGAGAAACAGGTGGCTGCCAAACCCGTGAAACCAGAAGCAGCAGCCCTCGGCGTCTGCGGCGGACGACGGCGACTAGCCTGCCGCACTCCGACGTCCAAGGTGACGACATCATGGCAGCCCAGAAACTGTCGAGCTGGTTCGGCCGACATGTGGTCCTGGCGGGAAGCCCAAGTCCGGTGTGTAAAGCGTCGTATGCGTCTTGTGCCGCAGGCTCGGGTTCAATGCCTTCGTCCTCATCCCGAAAGCAGCTGCATCACTGCGAGCTGCAGCGGGTGGTGGGACGAGGGTAGCGAAAACCTGTATCTGTGCTTTTTTTTTTGTGATCACGTAGGCAGAAGATAAAGAATTAGATGGTGGATTCGTACGGTATCGAGCGTGTCGACTGTCTCTTGCGGAGGGGCTGCCTACGGGTATTGGAAACGCAGTGAAGTTGATGGAAGAAGGAAGAAGAGCCCATTGCTAGTCTGTGCGTGCAAATAGACACTACCTGCCCAAAGAAGACTAGTGGGCTCTCGGCTCATGGACAGTCGAACACCATTATTCTCCTGGATACGTCTATAGTAGTGTCTCGATCGCGCGACCCTTCCCGTAGAAGCTCGACGAAATTCCTCATAATGGCCTCCTTTCGCCCGTTCGACACTCTACACTGCGCTGCTACGTATTTTATGGCTCATCCCTATCGAGGGCCAGCCAGCAGGGAGGCAAAGCACGGCAATCGGAAGCGGAAATTGGCATGCATCGTGCAACAACAGACAGGGTCCCCCCCTCCCCTCCCTTGCCGGACAGCGGCGACAATCAGACTCGGGTGATGCCGTGCTGGGGACTGGGGGAGAAGCTGCAGACTAGTGAGTGCATGCTCGCGGGCCACGGTTCCCCGTCCGAATATCCGCGCCGTGAAGAGCAAGCACCGTCTTGTTGCCCTCTTTATTGGATGCCCTCCATTGGATGCCACATCGCGAATCGCGACCATCGGTTCTCAACCCACCCTGCTTACGGGATTCGATTTTCCTTGGGTACTTACTGCTTGTGGCAGAAGCGGCGCCTCTACGATCGGCGTCTGCCTGCACACCTACCTACCACCTACCGATGCTGATAAGAAATTAATAAATTAAGACAAAGAAACAAACTATTCGTACGTCCGCGGCTTTTCTCTCCGCCTTCAACCGCCACCCCCTCTCGAGCTAAGGGTCGTTGCTCCGCGACGGCACCAACAAAGGGCTGCTCGCTTCAGCTGACAGCTCGTGCCTCCTACCGCCTGCTTCTGGACCGTCTTCCGTTCCATCGCTATTATAGCACCTATCCTGGCTTCACACACCCCTCCTCCCCAAGCTTCAACTCACCGCCGATCCGCCCTCACCAAGAGACGTGCTTGGGCCGCCCATTTCCTTTCTCTGCCGAGGCGACGCGACCCGCATCTCCTCTCATTCGCTCAGGCAGCATCCTCGGCCCCCGACGCCGTCTCCTCACCCTCGTCCCTCGTCCCCTTCTTCGCCCTACTCAAGGCGACACCACACCACAGAGCCGCAATACATCCTTCCACTACTGTCTTGCAGCTCATCAATCTTTCCGAGCCCCTCTCAACTTTCTTTCAAACCCTTTGCCCTTACTCCCCCTGCTTCTACATAGGCCTTCACACCCCCGGTCTTTTCTTTCCCCGTCGGCGCCCCCGTGCCTTTGTCCCATGACCAGCCAATCGACTCCTCACGCTTGTCATTACTTTTTTCCTCCGTCAGCATCTCGCCAGCTCTTTCGTCCACCCTCCCTGTGAGTTGCAGCCGCAGGCACAGCCGCAAATATCGTCGTCGCACTGCTGTCGGACTCTATTTTCTTGCGTGGTGAGCGCTCCCACCCCTCTTTTCTCCTTTAAAATCCTGGTCTCGCCTCTCCTGTCCTCCTACTTTCTCATCGGGTAGCTTGCCTGACGCCGTTCCAGTGACGTCCAGCCGGCCCTCCGACCTGACACTTCGACTTGCCTTTACTCCGACAGTCTTAAGCGGATCGTCGCGAGTAAAGACAAGTCCTCCCCCTCCCCCCCCCCCCCCGGGCTGTTCGTCGTATGCTATGCCGTAAGTTTTTAGCCATCATTCTCTTCGTCCTTCGAGTGGGGATGCTTGTCGCCGTCTCAACCCACTACCACTGACCAGACTATTCCGAAGACCGAACAGAAGAATCACAATACAACCCGGTGTCGAGAGTTCGCGCTCGACTTCCCATCCCAGCGAGGAAGAGGAATCAACTCAATACGACTACAATTCCAATACCGACGACGACTTGGAAGACGAAGGTGACTACGACGAAGAAGCAGTATTTCCGTCCGACTCTGCTTCCGCCATCAACGAACTGCCACCGTCACGTCCGCGAAGCGGTAGGAGCGCAACTCGGCACCACCGAGTCTCACGCCACGAGGCGCAATACGCCTCGGTTCAATCCCACGCCCTGAACTCGCCCAGCGTGGATACCCCCGAAGAATTCAACGGCTACTATAGCCAGCCGTTCCAGCCTCTGCCCGCCCAACGTGGCGGAGGCGGCGGCGGCGGCTACTACAATGGGCGCGGCCATGTTCATCCTTACCCACACAACCATGGCAACCACTATATAGGGGGGTATCCTGCCGGCGGTCAGATGGTTCCCTACAACTACGGTCCGAACCCTTTTGCCCCCATGAGCAACAACTCGAGTGGCGCGAGCTACTTTGGAGCGGAGCCACGGCCCATGTACGACATGATGCCATACCAGCCCAACTTTTACAACCCGCAACAGTACCTGGCCGCCCAGATGCAGCATCAGCTTCATCTTACGCCGCCGGCGCCCCCAGCTACAGAGGTGCCCGCGCAGCCGACGAGCCCGGCACCCCCCAAGGAGCCGCCAGTGGATATTGAAAAGATTAAGCGTGAAGCCGAGGAGGCTGCCAAGAAGCTCCAGGAGGATAAGCAGAAGGCCATAAACGATCAGATCGAGCGGGAAGCGCAGATACGCAAAGACGCCGAGGAGAGTTTCCGGAGGCAGCTGGAAGAGGCAAAGAAGCAGCAGGAAGAAGCTCAAAGGGATATTGCGCGCGCCAAGGCCGAGGCCGATAAAGCTGCCGTAGAGAGGATACAAGCCGAACAAAAGGCGGCGGAGGAACGGTCACGCCTGCAAGCGGAAGAAATGAAGCGTGCCGAGGAAAAGGCGATACGAGAGTACGAGGCTAAGGCCAAGGCCGAAGAGGAGAGGAAGAAGAGGGAATTGGATGAGCGCATCAGGATTGAGGAGGCTGCAAAGGCTCAGGTCCACGCCATCTTGAAGCTCGAGGCTGAAGCCAAGGCTAAGGCTGAGAAGAAGGCCGCCGAGGATGCTGAAAGGCTGAAGCATATACAGGAGGAAGCCAAGCTCAAGGCCGAACTCGATGCCCTGTCCAAGATCGAGGCCGATAAGGAGGCGGCGAAAAAGGCAGCCGAGGCCGACGCGGCCGCCAAGAAAGAGCACGAGGCTCTCAGGAAGCGGATGATGGACGAGGCCAAAGCAAAGTTGGAGGAGGCGGCCAAGAAGACCGACCAGGGGAACATCAACTTCAAGGATGCGGTCGGGAGGAAGTTTAACTTTCCTTACGATCTAGTCAAGAGCTGGCAGGTAAGTTTGCGACAGCCATCCCCTTTTCCCGGGCTTCCGTGTACTAACCCGGCGTTTGCAGGGCATGGAGGACCTCATCAAGCAGGCCTTTCTTCACGTCGAGGTCATCGGACCGCACGTTCAAGAGGGCCACTACGACTTGACCGGGCCCAACGGCGAGATCATTCTACCGTCAATATGGGAAAAGGTAATCCAGCCGGATTGGAACATCAGTATGACGATGTGGCCGGTGGATAAGAGGCCTGCACTGGGGAATCCCAAGCCCCTGTTCCGGGGCCGAGGAGGACCGACGATGCCGCCGCCGCCGCCCATGGGCCCGCACGGCATGGAGCCGCCACCGGAATGGCACCCGGAGAGACGGCGCCATCCGCATATCCCCAACATTGACATCATCGAAGTCGGCCCACATCCCAAGACAAGGAAGTCGGCGACCAAGAAAAACTCGAAGTTCTCGGGCTTCTTCGCTACAAAGAAGCCGACCAAGAAAAAGTAAGGGGATGCGGATGCCAGAGTCGCCGTGTCCGGTCTTGTGCTGACAGCAGTCTGGATTAGAACGAGTAAGAAATGAGTGCGACGATATCATCCCGGATGCTCTACTCTGCAGCCTTCCGCACTCAGCTCTTATTGTTTTCTTGTCAGTCGCGAGACAGGCGTGGCGTTACTTGGCACTTTTTTGCTTCTGGCGTACGTTGCAGCTCCCTCGACTCGGCAAGCTCCCGCCTAACGGTCTATGTCTTCGTCGTCCTATAGCTCCGAGACTTTGGATTTGCATGAACATGGCATGTCATACGGTCGCAGTATAAGGTGTCAGGGGAAGCACGGAAGTGGCTACGAGCTACGCCTTTTGGTCATTTTTGGATTGATTGTGTTGTTTGCTTGTTTTTTGTTGAAAAGTAAGGTAGTTTCCGCGCAAAGCGGGCGAGGGCGTGATGAATTGAATGGCATTGACTTGTAGATGCATTGTCAACCGACAGCGCCGAGGGCCAGCAGACGATGCTACCGGCAATGGGACACTCTTATCGTGGCATATATGACTAGTAGTATGTGTTGGATGTGTCTTGGGGGAGGGAGAGGGGGTGCAGAAAAGGGCGGGGAGAAAGGCCTTGGACGAAGGGATCGCGCCGTGCCAAAGGCCTGGGTCTAATAAGTTGAGGGTGAAGTTTGGCTCAGTTTCTGCTGAGCTCGCTTTTCGAAGGCTTCAATCATGACGTCAGCAACTTTAAAGGAGACAGCATGGCTGGCCTTGTCGTAGAACAGGCTGTTGAACTGGTAGCTGATGTCGAAATGGACTTCAGTCTGGGGCCTCGGCTGGGGCGAGATGGGCCGCAGAGACCAGCGAGTGAAAAGGCTCTTGAAGACAGGCTTAGTGCCGACATGGTCCCTATCAGAGTCGTCGAGGTTGACGGCCTCGACGGAGACGCCCGGGACGCAGGTCAGTTGGCTGGTGAATGACTCTGTGATGCGGCCCCAGCCGACGGTCAAGACGGCTTTAATAGGCCAGCGGCGGCCGTGGCGATCGAGCTCAGACCACTGGGTGACTCGGGAGTCGGGGCAGTAGGGGACGAAGGATTTATATGAGTCGATGTCGACGATGAGATGGTACAGCGACTCGGCTGCGAAGGGCAGCTTGCGAGTGGCGGAGAAGCGATGCGGCGGGCCGGCGGAGTCGAGGCCGGTGAAGACGAAGAGGCGATGGTGGATGACGGGTAAGGAAGTCGGTCGTCGACGCGGGAGGAGCTGCGGCGCAAGCAGCCGTACTCGAGACGGCATGGGAAATTGCTGCTTCGGCGTTGCGACGGTGACGACGATGCTCCGATGGCGAGATTTAATTCATCAATGATGGATAGATGGATGGAGGGATGTGTGTTTTTGCCGTCTGTCTCTAGGGTAGTCTGTTGGGCCCCGGTTTATGCTATCATTACCCCAAATGGCAACCCCGGTCCTTGCTCCAATCTCTCCGTCGCGTTCTCCCGCTCTCTCACAAGGCCAAAGCCTCCCTCACAGGCTGGCCAAAGCCTCCCTCACAGGCTCCATCTCAAGCCTCTCCACGTCGGCCCGATCCTCAGCTGGTCCTCGAGACTCGCACGATGGGCCTGGCACGACGCAGATCATCATCATCATCACAACCGCCCTCCGAGCGGCGTCGCCAGCACCATGTACGGACGTGGATGATGCGTCTTCCCGGCCGCGGACTGACACGCCTGATAGGTTCGAAAAATCGCTCTACGACCTTATTCGGGGCCTGCGCAACCACAAGGGCAATGAGAAGGAGTATATCCAGAAGAGCCTCAAGGAGTGCCGCACCGAGGTCCGTAGCCAGGATATGGGTTCGTTTAGACCCCCCCCTCCAACACCAGATCCTTCGCCCGTCATGAGCTTACTCGGCCCAGACGTCAAGGCGACGGCCCTCCTTAAACTCGTCTATCTGGAAATGGTGGGATACGACATGTCGTGGGCCTCGTTCCACGTTCTTGAAGTCATGTCGTCGGCCAAATACCACCAGAAGCGCGTCGGCTACCTGGGCGCTGTGCAGAGCTTTCGGCCAGATACCGAGGTGCTCATGCTTGCGACGAATCTGCTTAAAAAGGTTCGTCCTTGTCGTCCGTCTCTACATACGCGCAGCCGCTCATCCGTCCAGGACCTCGCCTCGTCCGCTCCCACCGTCATCTCCCTGCCCATCGCCACGCTACCACACGTCATCACGCCGTCGCTCGCCCTCTCGACCTTGGCCGACCTGCTCCCGCGCCTGAGCCACAGCCATGCCAACATCCGTAAGAAGACTCTCGTCACGCTCTACCGACTGGCACTGGTCTATCCCGAGGCCCTGCGCGCTGCCTGGCCCAAGATCAAGGAGCGCCTGCTCAACACCGAAGAGGACCCCAGCGTGACGGCTGCCATTGTCAACGTCGTCTGCGAGCTGGGTTGGCGCCGGCCTCACGACTTTCTCCCCCTTGCCCCGCGGCTGTTTGAGTTGTTGGTCGATGGTGGTAATAACTGGATGGCCATAAAGCTCATAAAGCTCGTACGTTTCTTGTCTCTTTTGATTCCGAGTGTGCAATAACCGACGAGTCCCAGTTTGCCACGCTCACTCCTCTCGAGCCCCGGCTTGTGAAGAAGCTGCTGCCGCCGCTCACCAACCTCATGGCGACGACTGCTGCCATGTCCCTCCTTTACGAGTGCATCAACGGAATCATACAGGGTGGCATCCTGGGCAGCAGCGATGATGCCTCGGGTGCTGACGAGGTTGCCACGCTTTGCGTCACTAAGCTGCGAAGCATGATTGTCATTAATAGCGACCCAAATCGTATGGGCCCCTTTTCCGCCTCATAAGCGTCATCCCCCGGGCCCGCTAACACAATGTGTGCAGTGAAATACGTCGCCTTACTGGCCTTTAACAAGATTGTCGTCACCCATCCGTACCTCGTTGCGCAGCAGGAGGATGTCATACTCGAATGTATCGACAGTCCCGATATCACGATCCGCATTCAAGCCCTCGACCTAGTTCAGGGCATGGTCACCAGCGAAAACCTCGTGTCGGTAGTCAGCCGTTTGATGAAGCAGCTCAAGTCAGCAACCTCGCCCAATGACCAACGCAAACTAGAGAACAGCCCTCCTCTACCCAGCGCCGATTCGGAAGAGGAGTCACCAGATGCCGCAGCAGGAGCCGAAGACCGGCCGCCTCCTCTGCCAGAGGACTATCTCATCGATGTCATCAGACGAATTCTGTTCATGTGCTCGCGAGACAACTACTCCAATATCGCCGACTTTGACTGGTACGTCGACGTGTTGACGCAGCTTGTTCGCATGGCTCCCGTGCCTCGGACTTACGACAGCGAATTCGGGGTGGATGCCTCGCTACGTCGAGCTACGGACGTGTCTGAGAAGATTGGCGACGAGCTTCGGAATGTCGCGGTCAAGGTCAGGGCCATGAGAGCGACGGCGGTGCGAGCTGCAGAGACGATTCTCGCCCATATGAGCGGAGACACGCCCGCAGGCCACAAGATGGCGTCAGGAGCCCTCAAGTCGGTCGTCTGGATGCTGGGCGAATATGCCTCCCAGCTGCCGTCATCGGACGACACGCTTAACCGCCTGCTCCAGGTGGTGACAAGGGCAGGGGCGCCTGAGCTCTGCGCGACGGCTCTCTTTGCCGTCTTGAAGGTGTTTGCATCGGTGGCAGGCGACGATCTGGAACCGTGGTCGGCGGAGAGGAAGTGCAGGACTTCCCTGCTATTGGCTCGCATCATCAACGTGACGGAACCTCTGGCATTACACCCGAATCTCGAGGTACAGGAACGTGCCGTTGAATTCGTCGAACTGCTCAAGCTCACGGCCGAGGCTGCTTCGGGCCAACCCGCGTCGACGGACGATGAGCCGCAAGATGCGCCTCTTCTCCTCACGCAGGCCATCCCGTCGCTGTTCAATGGCTGGGAGCTCAACTCAGTCGCTCCCGGGGCTCAGCGCAACGTGCCCAAGCCCGAGGGCCTCGATCTCGATGAGCCGATCCATTCCGACTTGAACCAGCTGCTCTCGCTGGCCGACGTCGTCATACTGCAGTCTGAAGAGATGGACGAGTTCGAGTCGTATTATAACCAGCGGCCACCGCCATCGAGCCTGTCGTCTTCGGCGCCCGCCATGACGCTACTAGCACGCCCCAACGACGAAATCGTCGGCTCATACCAGCAGCCGAGCGAGGAGAGCTACCTCGACGCCGACATTATCGCGCGCAGAAAGGCTGAAAGGCTGGAGAGGAACAAGGACGACCCGTTCTACATTCCCAGCAGCGACGACATCCGGCGCGCTTCCACCCCTCTCCACAACATTCTTCAGAACAGCAACGGGCCGGACCTTGATATCGATTCAATACCCGTCATGCAACTCGACCTCGAGACGCTGGATGTGGCCAATCCGACGCCGACGCCGAGACCGCGCCTCGCACCGAGGCAAAAGGTCGTCATTGCGGCGGACGAGACGCTCGAGGGCGGCGATAGTCGCAGCTACGAGTCTGAAAACAACAATTCAGACAGCAAGCCCAAGCCCAAGTCGCGGCTTAAGCAATCTCTACTGCAGGTCGACTCCAGCACCATCGGATCCTTCAACCTCGAAGGCGGCAGCAGCAGCAGTCAGCCCGGCCGCGGCTTCGACTACGAAAAGCAGCAGCAAGAGGAGGCGGAGATGCAGCAGGCCGTCAAGGAGGTCGAAAGGCTGCGGCTCAAGATGCAGCGATCCAAGGAAAGGGCTCAGGTCGCGCAGGGGGTTGATGCCGCGGGGACCGTCATCAAGAAGAAGAAGTCGTCGTCCAAGACGGCTGGCGGAGAGGTCAGGGCCAAGAAGAAGAAAAAAAAGAAGAAGAAAGGAGAGGAGGAGGCCGAGGCGGGGCCGGAGGAGGAGACGGCCGACAAGGAGGCTGATGGCCAGCCGACGACCGACGACGCACCATCTCGGCATAAGGGGGAAGTGCAGCACGAAGAAGCAACAGCTATCTGAGACGGAATGGCGCGAACGGCGGGTGAAGGAGTCGAGGACGTTTGTCATTTGGTCGCGTCACGCACGTCTCGATCAAGGCGAGGAAGACTCGAGATGGACGAGAAGCGTGTTTGTATATAGACAAGACTTATCTGGCCTCGACAACGGAACAGTTTACACTCGCGCTTTTTTTTTTTTTTTTTTCATTTGGTTTTTTTTTTAAAAATGTGTGTGAGAAGCCAACAACATGGGCATGTTTCTGCTACGGTTCATCACCGATAGACCGACCGACCCAAGCTCTCGAACATCCGATGCCATTCTCACCAGGTATACGCACCGCAACTATCTACCCATCCACTAGAAGAAAAAGAAACAAAAAAGAAAAGTAAAAGAAAAAGAAAAAGAAAAGAAGAAGAAGAAGAAAGAAGAAGGATAAAATGGGGGACAAGAGACGGAAGCTACTACACGCCATGTATCATGTTTTCGTGAATGCGTACAACAAACAATCGACAGGGAGAAAAAGTAGAGGGGGTTAAGAGCCAGGGCGAGTAGGTAGATGAGAGAAGAAAGGGGGGGAAATAAAAGGGGGGGGGGGGGATTTAAAAGGTAGTCTTGCTATGCCATCCCGACCACGCAAAAGCACCAACGAACACACCCCCCCCGCCCCCCCAATGGGTATTCGCCAGAGGTACCCAACCATTACTAGTCGTCCATGGGCTTATCTTCCAACGTCACCCCCCGGGGAACCGACTCTGAAGGCATCACCATCGACGTCGCAATTCCTCTACCGCTGACGAGCTTGAGCCCCCCTCGGGCGAGACTGCCCTCGCGCAACTCTGCCGCGATATTGCCATCGCTTGTCCTCGAGGCCTGAGGCGAGCCGTTGGTGCCGTCAGAATCGCCGACGCCTTCGGCGCCAGGAACTTCGAGGGAAGACCGTTTCAAGCGACCATCTATGCTTCCGAGGCTCGTCCGCTGCCGTTCGCCCCCAGACGGCGGGCTCGCCTGCACAGGGAACCGTGTCTCGGCGCAGCTGCTTCGGTCCCGACGGTGCCCACGCGGGCTGGGTGCAGGGCTCGTTGCTCGGCTCCGCGAAGCGTTTACCTTTTCCACTAGAGCTCTGTTCCGCTCCTCGACAAGCGCCTTCCGGTTGCTCTCGTCCGTGCTCACGGCTCGCGGACGGCCGGCCCCGATCGACGAGCTGTGATTCAGCGTCGACATACGCTTCAGCTCATTGAAGATGGCGTCCTTGTGCGCAAAGAGATCACGAATCAGCTTCGCCGCATGCTTCTCTTCCATCGTCAGAGACGTCTCCGTCCGTGGCCGCATCATGTAAGGCGCCATTGACGAGGCGAGGGCAGTCACGTACGCCTCATCAGCTGAAGTCAGGTCGATGAGGCGAGTGAAATGATTCATGAACGCATCCAGCGTGGCGATGTTGGTGAGCCGCAGCTGGGAGAGCGTCTGCTGAAGAACAGAAACGCGAGAGGCATCCGGGGTATCTGTTGAAGGGGTAGAATAAATGGTGCGAACGATGTCGTAGACGTGGGAGCTGACGAGCGAATCTGCCAAAAAGTATCAGTACGATTAGAAAGACATTTGGCTTCGCAAACGGGCGCTGCTTACCTGGCAGCTCAAGCAGATACAGCTTGAGAAGATTCGCAACGGTGGGGATATCGAACCGGCTCAAGGCTTCCTGGGATATGGGCTTGCCGTTGTTGACGATAGCTCGCAGCTTGTGAGTCTGAACAAGGGGCACATCGACTAGCCAGACGCCCCTTCGCGCCTCATCGCCCTCGAGATCGGGGTAGTGGTGGTCGAGGTAGGTCAGAAGAGTCGTGACCAGGATCGGCACCCGCTTCTTGTCAGCTCTGGCCCGGGCCTCCAAGTCGACGCCAAAGGTCTGCTCGTCGATCCTATTGTAGTAGTTTTCGTACACGACCACCCTCGGCACAAACTTGCCTGTGCGGTAGTTTTCGAGCAGATATCTCAGATCGCCTAGAGGTTGCACCGTCTCCTGGAACAACAGCATCTTGTCCACCGTGGACTGCAGGCTAGGGATGACGTTGCCGATGGAGCCGGAAAAGTCGAGGATGACCGTCTTGATGGCCTTTAGCCTGTCAAGCTCACATCGCTCCAGGAACTTGAGGTGCAAAAAGATGGCCTCTTCAAGCTCGCAACGAAGCTCGTCGAGCTTCACCACTGCGGCCTTGTACTTGTCGTCGGACTCGCGAGACTCTCGGAGCAGACGCTGGGCGGGCGTTTCGTTTGGATGCGAATTGTTGAGAACATTCCAATTAGATAGGTATTCGCTGACGGTGCCGACGACGGGCGAGTCGCCGCCGTCGGATGGGAGCGACAAGGTGCGGCTCAGAGACTGCTTCCTCTCGGCAATGCCGGCCATTTTGAAGGCCTTGGGGCGCCATTGGTAAAAGAGTCTAGAGCTATTGGCAAAAGTGCTTCCCACGTTGCCGATGAGGCGCAGGAAACCGTTGGACACGAGATCCTGTCCGATGCGCTCGGCGTAGCTCACGCTGCTGACGCCCAGGTTCCGCTGGAGATATTCGACAATGTCGGAGCCGGCCGAGGTGTTCAGATAGGTGCCCAAGATGGGGACCTTGGTCTCGCCCGTTTTGATGGTGGACAACATCGGGGCAAGGAACTTTCTCAGCTGCTCGTGTTGGTAGATGTCATCACCGATTTCGTACATTTCGTCGTCGTCTGATTCCTCATCTTTGTGAGGCTGTACTTTGATTTCAGGAATGGTTTTGCCAGGCTTCGGACTGGTTTCTGGGTCTTGAAAGGCCAGCTTGTTCTCCTCCTCGAGATCCTCGACGAGACGGCATTTGTTGAAGTATGTGGAACGGAGCTTCTGGACGACGTCGACTTGCCGGCCATGAGCCTTGAGGAGGCTCTGCAGCTCTTCATGAGAGTCGTGTACGCGGGCCTCGTGGGCATCACACCAACGGGAGAAGGGGTTGACGACGAGGTCTCGTACATTTTGCGCGATTCGCTGATGATTACGAGCGGCGTCTTGCATCTCGCCCCGCATGCCGTCGTAGGCCTAGAAAAGCAGGTAATGAACACAAGAAGCCTTTGACGCCCCGGGAGACAATTAAAGAAGTGGCTCACCTTGCGGACGGTGGCGCCATCGTCTCGGGCGAAGCCGCCGCCAATCTTGTCGGCCGCAGGGGCAATATCTCTGAGTCGCTGTCCGTACGTATCCTCGGCTTCGGCTCGCAGACGAGCTATGGTGAGGATCTGTCGGTTCTCCAGCACGCCTTGTTGGAGCTTGCCAAACAGGACGCCAAGTCCTAGAAAAGATGAGCAGGAGACGGGAAGCCGGGTTCGGCGCACACACCTGCGGCGTAGTCGCTCGACCAGAAGGAGTCGGCGAAGCCCGGCATTGGCGGAGAGGAGTGGCGAAGCAGTACCAGGGCTACTAGTTGATGACAAGGCTAGAGAAGGCGACGTGGACAAAGCCGCTGGGAGGGCGAAGCGCAGGTTTTTGGGGCCTGGCCAATGTCGAAGCGGGGGTGTGCCGAGTAGCAGGCAGTCGGACGAGAGCCTGGAGCAGAGAGTTGTCCGGGACCTGCAGCAACAAAGCTCGGGCGTGGTTGGACTCAGTCGAGCGTGTGAGAAGACGGACTGGAGACACGTGAAAATAGACAGGGAAAAAAAAAATAGACAGTAGGCAAACAAGAGAGCGTAGCAGGAGATGGGGATAAACGATGAAGGAGGACCAAAAAAGGCAAGGAAGCCTCTTCCGGCCTGACCTGGCTTTGTGTACGGACAATAAATCAGCCTGGTTGGTACGACACGAGCAGATGACGGTCGATACTACTCAGGTATAGATAGCAGTAGTAGTGAAGACGCGACTGGAGACTGTACAAATTCGTACTGTATGAGGTTAGTCAGGGGCTGGTAATAAGGACAGCCTCGGGCAGGCATGTGGCTATTTTTACGCGCTTGCTAGCACGAAGCTCCTTGATGAGGCACAGTGCTGAAAAATCTACAAGACTGTATGTATGTTTGCGGAGGCGGAATCAAGGACAATTACCTATTCGTACATCGACACCAAACAATGCGCATCTAGCAATGTTCGTACGGTACGGAGTGGCCATCTATGGTGCGCACTTCTGCGTGCCAATCAACACTGCACAGTGCATACGAATCACTAGGTAGTAAGCTCAACAACACCCGCCCTACTACCGACCATCCCTCCCTCCAGCGAGTCCTGTGCGAGAGCGGCAAAGTTCGTCAGCGCCCTGATACGGCACCGTCATTCCCAAACCTACCTACCTAGGCACTACGATAACGCCCATAGACGTCGCGAACATCTACAAAGAAACCAAGTCGTGAGGGCTCTCGATACTAACAATAGGGTTAAGGTTAGTTTCATCATTTCCTCTTTCTCTTGACCCGTTGGTCTGACCCTTGTTAGAAGTGCCGACCTCCGACCTCTTTCGAGTCCCTCTTCTCTTCCACCCCTACCTCTATCCTTTTGTTCATTGCCGTTGTCTCCCTTACTTTCTTGGTTCATCGTTTTTTGATAGAAATAGTAACGGAAAAGAAGATAAATAAAGATGTACTACGGCCCTCCAAATAAGTGTGCTCCTTGATACGGTCTTGTTATGACTGGGCTTTTACGACATCTTCTCGCACTTAACTCCGCCCTACCGCACAACCGGGTGTCTTCCCCTTCGTGCCTGCATATAGATCCCGATATCTACCGTATACGCATAAACCTTTCTGCCTTCAGGTGCGGCTGACGAGCGGAGGGCGCACTTTGCGCACACAACATCCAATTTCAGTTCCACATTGCGCTTTCGGTTTCGATTGCCAGGCTCCATGGCCAGCCGAGAACTGTTTCATCGTCCAAGTCCTTGCGTCGTTTGTCCGCGGCCTCGAGGCGTCCACACAAAGCGCAGGCCAACCCCCTTGTGCTCGTTGCTCCCCTTCGGCCGAATCTCCTATCCACTTCCCAGAAGAGACGGCGGTTTCCGTTGGGGTCTTGTACTACGGCCCGAAATAATATGGGTTAAGAAAAATCTCAAGCCCAATCGGATTTCCGTGCCTATACTCTTCGGTCGATGCGATTGAGTTTGTTTGCCGTCGCCGTCTGGTTCCTTGTCCTCTGCCCACGCACTGGTAGACCCATGGCGTGGCGTCTCCCGCGAATCGACCCATTTTCCTTCATTCTTCGAATGTTTTCCTGAACCAGTTTCAACGCATCCGATCCTATCGTCATCTGGGACAGCTCAGCTGTCAAGGAGGTGATGGTCTTTGGGGCTAGGCTGCCGACTTTGGCGAGCTTGTAGATTGAGTATTTAGCCATGATACGCGACGAAACTGTTGGGCCTAGGGCATAGAAAGACTCGAGAACCCGCTGCAGAAGAAGACGGTCAATGCTTGGTTGCCTTTTGAATGTTGAGGCCATACCCACCTTCACAAGCTGGCCCTCGGGGAAGTTGATTTGCAAGATAAAGACCTGCAAGATTTTCTGTCAGCAAATATCCGCATCGAGAGGTTGCATCAGGATGATTGCACCATGATGACTGCTCAGGCGGTCGATGGCCCGGTATGCACTTCACTGCTGTTTCGCACCAGCAAGGTGTTAGAATCGAGAGCTGGGCGATCGGAGAAGCTGCGGCACGTGATGGGGAGCTCGAGTTATCTTAATAAGGTCTAGCTCGGCCGGAAAAACCCCTAGATCTCAATCATCCAATCAATTGAGCTCAGTCCCTCGCAGGGACCTCGCCACCGCAACAAGTGGCGCGGCTTCGTGAAACTGTGACCCGTGAACTTATCGAAATTAAGCCCGTGCATCTCGTCTCTCAGGCACCGTACTTTGCTCCGGACCGGCGACCGCGCTAGAAAGGTACCTAGGTATGTGGCCGGTTCCTCCTCTCTATCGCATTCTGCCCTTGCAGAAACATGCAGGTACTGGGTACTGACCGAGCCACCCCACGAGTCCCAAAAGCTTGGGTACCTAGTACTCCCTACCTGCCTGGTATATAATCCGGATCCATCCTTCCGCGCCCCGGCCTTCCGTCCTCTTCACACGTTGCCTCTGGCTGTTGACCGACCTCCGCCCACCATCGACGACCATAATCACAAACCACGATGTTGAACCTAAAAAGGCTGTTGACCTCAGCCGTCCTCGTTTCCGGGCTTGGCCTGGTGCTCTTCTCTCAGACCGCTGAGGCTGCAAAAGGTCCCAAGATCACCCACAAGGTGACGTTTCACATGAAGCATGGCGACGAGGATATTGGATCAATTGTCATGGGCCTCTACGGCAAGACAGTGCCCAAGACAGCCGAGAACTTCTTTCAACTTTCGAAGAAAAAGGCGGGCGAAGGCTATCTCGACTCGACTTTCCATCGCATCATCCCCCAGTTTATGATCCAAGGGGGTGACTTCACCAAAGGCGATGGCACGGGTGGCAAGTCTAGTAAGTATTGCAATCCCGGGCACTAGCTGTTTGGGCATTGACGCTGGAACTCTCTCAGTCTATGGCGAGAAGTTTGCCGACGAAAACTTCAAGCTGAAGCACACCAAGCCGGGCGTTCTGTCCATGGCCAATTCTGGAAAGGACACCAACGGCTCGCAGTTCTTCATCACCACCGTCATCACTTCGTACGTTCTGTGAACCCCCACGCCTGCATGATACCGTCGGCTAACCAAGTCCACGCAGCTGGCTTGACGGGCGCCATGTCGTATTTGGTGAAGTTCTCGAGGGCTTTGACATCGTCCAGAAGATCGAGAACGTCCCCACAGACTCGCGCACCAACAAACCTGAAAAGACCGTTCGCGTCGGCAAGATCGACGCCGAGGAGCTTTCCGAAGGTATACACGTGGAACTTTGAAGACGTTACGCGCTGCGCCTGCTGGGCCAAATAGTATATGTCGCTGTGGCCGATGTGCTGATCGGTGTGGCACTGCCCTTTCTTACCAGGAGCCGGTCCCGGAGAGGACGAACCGACGAAACCCCCGGTGCAGGACGAGAACTCTACCGGGTGGTCGTCTCTACAAAAGCTCATCGTACTTGGCGTTTTTGTCGGCGCCGTGGCCATCTACTTGCGAAGCAGAAACCAGTACTCGAGACTCGATTAGACGACTGCCCGAATGAAAAGATTTTTGTACAAAAGCAGATGATGTGCGACTCTTGTAATTACCTTTCCAAGCCATGCTATGTGGATGTATTTTATGCCGCCCCGCAATGTGCCAATCACGTGAACCTGATCTCCCCAGCGGACGGGAAAAGACGGCGAAGACGACATGACAATTTTGTCATGATTAGCATGTCGCTGAAGTTTGCTAAGGCTTACCAACCTTGAGCTCGCCGACCCTTCCTTGACTTCAATTGAAAGAGGCTGGCAGCCATGAAAGTACTCAGCCTCAACTTCCTCACCTGCGCCGTCAAAGGGTGCAGAACCTCGTCGGCGTCATATCCTCTACATCCCAGAGACGCCGAACTGGTGCAGGACGACATCGAAATCAACCCGGACATGCTGATCAACCTGCTACCGCGGCTAGATTGGGCGGCACTGCGGGAGACGGCCTCGGAGGTGCGTTGCGAACCCTTTCCTTCAGGGACAAAAAAAAAAAAAAAAACCAAACACAGCGGATGCTCTTTTCTCTGGTGAAAAAAAGGCGACGAACGCTTTCTCGTCTAGTTTGAGACGAACGGATTGGTAGCCGCGAGCTCAACGCTGACGCGGCGCAGCTGGGATTTCCTGACTTGCCGGAGCAGCCGCCTGCGCTGGAGCAGCTGCAAGCAGACGAGAGCATGCTACGGGACCTGCACCATCTATTGCTGGAGACGCAGATATCGGAGGGGAAGCTGGTGTGCGGCAACTGTGGTCATGAGTATGCTGTTAAGGAGGGAATCGCCAACTTTCTCTTGCCGAGCCACCTGGTATAGAGGCGGGTTTGCAGTACGTTCTTGAGCGAATCCCTGTATCACGTCAGGCGGAGTTGGGTGCTTCTCAAAATCGCTTTGGGCTATTGGCGTCTGGGTAGATGAGTGGCATGACATCGAGATTACTGGCATTTCGAACCCAACCAAAGACCTTGGCCGACTTTACAGTGATACTTCTAGTAGTCAACCGCAACTCCAGCAATACTGATACATAGCGAGAAAGACGCGATGCGGCAATTCCTCGCCGTTCCAGACTATCAGGAAATTTCACTGCTGCTTCTTCTGAGCAGCCGGACCCATGTCCTTCTCAAAAGCGCCATACGAGACCTCTAGGCTAGATAACGCATTCAGGCCGACGCCGAGAATCGAAAAGAGCACCACAGCCACGATAATCCCCGTGAAGATGCCTGGAAGAGGGTTAGGTCAAGGGACAAAGGAGGGCGTGGAGACTGGCATACCCGGGGTGAAGAATTGATACTTCTCGAACAGCGGAAGCCGGTCCCATGCAGTGTTGTTGTCCTCGCGACGTACAAGCTCAGGCTCCAGATCTCGCTTCAGATCCTGATGTAACGGGTCGACGAATTCAGCTTGGTACGCTGGCTCGCCCGGTCTCGGTAGGAAAAGGATAGTATAGCCATCACTCTTAGTGATGGCTTCGAGGTTGTCGGAAAGTATCACATCTATTTCCACTGAGTCAACATGGACGCACAGCGAACTGTCCGAGTTGCCTCACCCCGCTTGAGCAAGTCGCCGGCTCTGTCCTCTGTGTTCAAGGGCGGCAGATGGACCTCGTCGACGATGACAGCCTTGCCCTTCTTGGCGCACTCGGATTCGATATACTGGGTAAACCCAGGGTATTCAATGTTTCCAACAACCTCGGCAACAGAGAACTTGCTTTGGATCCGTGGCCTCGCGGCGGCTCGGCACAGACGTGGCATGGCACACCCATCGGGCTGGCGGAAGTCAGAGGCATGGATGCCTGGCTGGGTGGCGATAAGATATCGATCTGTCGGGCACGTCGCGAGCACTTCTCTGGCGTGATTCAACGCCTCGGCGCTCGTCTGATATTGGTAGCGGTTGGCGGCATCGTGAAACCTGGCCGAGGTGTCAATTAGGGGGAGGCGAGCGGGCCGTCGGGGGCCGGAACGCCTACTTGGCCGTGGACAGGAGTAGAAGTGGGAATGAATCCCGCAGTGCCGCTGCCGAGCACGATAGCGCCAGAACACCGAGTGCTGCTCTAAGACGCATCGTCGAAAACCCGGTGTGCGCTTCACCTTTGGTCGATGAATTTGCTATCTCAGGTGCCCCCGGGCGGACATGGAGTTGCGCACTCGACGCCTGCTTACGTAGCACCTCGTTAATTGCAAAAGCCCGTTTCGTGCACACCGAGGTGTGTTTTGCGCGAAGCTTTGAATCTTGGCAACGAGCAGACGCATCTACATCACATCTAACTACTAATACCGGCCAAGCCGACCTCGACCTTACATGGGCAAATGACCCGGAAACCATGTTTGCGAAGCCAAGACAGAAAAAGACAAGCTTATTGCCGCCCCTCGGCAGCAAAAAGCGAAAATTAAAGTCAAGCATCGAAGAGGTTCTCTTCGACGACGATGCGCGCCGCGAGTATCTGACGGGCTTTCACAAGCGAAAACAGCAGAGAATAAAACGCGCACAGGAACTGGCTGCTCAAAGAGCACATCAAGACAAACTTGATGCCCGGAAACAGGTATGACCTGCACCATTCTCCTTCGAAGAAATGCGCTGAAATGTCGTCTGCAGATGCGGACTGAGCGTCGAAGGGAGGTCGAGCAACATGTCGAGACGGTCAATCGGATGTTGAGGGAGTGCGGTGCAGTGACGGATCCCGTCGAGATGGCATCAGACGAATGGGATGGTTTTCCGGATAAACCCAACCTGGACACCGTTGGTCACGAAGAAGAGTACATTGACGAGGATCGCTATACCACAGTCACCGTTGAGACAGTTACGATATCTAGAGACGGTCTGGATACGGCCCAGACTTCGCTGGGCAAAGAGGATGAGGATGAGGAGGCTGAGGCTGAGGTGGGGCGTCAGCCAGAGGCAGATACGAAGACACGAAAGACTGGACTGCGGCCGTCGAGGACCAAGAAGAAAAAGTTTCGATACGAGAGCAAAGCTGAGAAGCTGATAGGCGGGGGAGGGAAGAAACGATCGCGAAGGCAGCGTTAAAACAGTAACCTCCAGCAGACCGGTACGTTTAACTAAGGACAGGCAAGCTATATTGCTAGAAGTGACGTTGTGTACTGTTGACTGACCGTCAACCTATCTTCATCCTTGACCCTCATTCGGAGGAGCCTGCAACAGGAGCTCATCGCTCCAGAGGACGTCCGGCCGAGATGGGATTGCCGCGGGACGGAAAACCATCGAACGGAGGCGAGTCGAGCATCAGATGTTACCGATTTCATTCTGCAATTCGTCCAGCTCCTTCTTGAGGACAGTAAACTCCGTTTCTTTGGATTCGTACTTCTGCTCCCATTGGTCGCGCTCGCTCTCGAGCGCCTGCACCTTGCGCTCCAGTTGCCCGCACTTCAGATCGGATTGACGGAGCCTGTTCCGGACGTTAGCACCATGAAACTTAAGGGGGGGGGACGAACCGGGTGGATCCCCGAGTAAATTCGTAGGGTCACGTACATCTCCTTGCACTCGCGGATCGTCTTATCGGCTTCCTCGGCTTCGTCCTCGAGCAGCTGCACGCGCCGCTGCAGCGTCTCGTTCTGAGTGCCGTGTTGTTGGCCCTCGTCAGCGGCCTTTTTGGTTTCCTTGATGGCGGCCTCAAGCTTCTCGTTCTCGGCCTCGAGCAGGCAGTTTTTATGCTTGAGTGAAGTGATTTCCTGTTCCCTCGACAAGTTCTCCTGGTCGAGCATCTTGACCCTGCCCTGTAGTTGCTCGACCTTGTTGGCGGATTCATCGACCTCGAGGCGGAGGGCGGTCATTTTCTGCGCGCCTCAGTCAGTATTGTTCCCAATCTTGAGCCCCTTTCGAAAAGGCCAACTGGAGGCGGGCAACGGAAGGGGGGAAGGGTAAGGAAGCTCGTGAGCGAACGAACGAACCTCCTTGATACGATCCATCTTTGGCTGATATTCTCGGACTGATAGAGGTAGTAAGTGAGTCGGCTTTGGCGATTTATGAAGACGGCTGCGTCGACGGAGGCAGCGGAGGGAGAGGTAACGGAAGGGGTTGTCACGATTGATGGTAACGGTCCGGGAAAAGGAGTTGGAGATGGGACGGAGAACGGAACACAGTGATTAAGCGTGTAGAGTACCTGCTTCGTATCGATGCGGTACTGCAACTGCCTGCAACCACACAGCTGGAGGTAACGGATTGCGTAGCACGTACAGCCCAGTACCTCGCCGTGCCCCTCCACGCCGATGCAGCGCGGGCAGCCCCCTGCTGTGGCCCTGTGACCCCTGGACAGAAGGACCCCGCGCCTGGCGATGGCAGGGATACAATAGCCTGCCACGAGAAACGAGCCAGATTATGTCAACTGCCCGTATAAATTGTACGCGAAAGTACATCCGCGTGCCCCGTGGCTGTTGCCCCGCCAACGCCGCCAGCAGCTCATCCACATGAAGTCGTCCGTACAAGACGCGGCTTCTCCATTTCCTCAGTCTGTTCACGACAGACTGCCCTGCTTCTCTCTTAGGACGCCAAGCGCAGTCGTATCGCCCGTCACCCCCATCGTCCAATATCCGCTCCATCTCACGCCCGACAACGCCGATAGCGCCCGCACGCCATGCTCGCAGCGCATCGTGACCAGGAGAATCTGGTGCAAGCGCACCAGGTCACAACGAAACAGCAGCCCAAGGACAGCGGCTCCAGGTTCCCCAAGACGCCTCTTGTCAGCCGTAACAATGAAAACTTCCAGACCGCATTCGCAGGAAAGACGGGAAAGGATGGCGTCACAGGCACCAGGCATGGGGCAAACGACAAGTTGACGGCAAAGGGCACTGGCAAGGCGTCCACCATGGTCACCCCGACGGGTATGTGCCCAATATGCTCTCGGTGTGTTTTCAAGACAGACTGACGGGGAGCCGTGCAGGAGCGCGCACCGGTAGGGCTCCATTAGGAAACAAAACGACGAATGCAAAGGCTAGAACCGATCGCGGCGCCGGAGTCAAAGACATGGTCAAAGAAATCGAACGAGCTCAGGCAAAGCACGCCACTGTGCAAAAGTCAAAGCCAAAGGCCCTCGAAGTTGCGCCCACCAAACTCGCCATTCACTTCGACCAGGGCCGCAACTCGGATGAAGGGGACGAGCCTGAATACGCGCCTCCACCACCTAAGCCGCTGCCGTACCAGTCCGACGTCCTCCCAGCGGGCGGCCTGACGTTTGAGAGCCTCAAGGATAAGAAGTTCCTCAAGGGGTTCTACGAGCACTTCCACAACCCTCTGGGTGATGCTGGCGTGTCGCGTGAAGAGAAACAGCTATGTGAAGAGATGCAGGCGCTGCTGAAGGCAGCCGAGGAGCGCAACGAGCGTGAAGCCACCAGCCTCAGCTGGAACATCGAAGATCTTGTTGAGACGGCACCGCCATCTCGTGTCAAGCCTGGGCCGGACAAGGAAACGGCACTTGGTCCACAGAAGCTTACCAAGAGATCTCGAGGACACCCGGCGACGATTTCCTCAAAACAAGCGGCTTCGGCTCTGGCTGTTCCCCCCGGTGGTAAGAGAGATGGCAAGGCTGGGGCGCTGTCGAGAAGCGCATCGAATAGGAAGCCCTTTTCGGGCCTGCTTCTGGGAAGCAAGACAGGGGGGGCGGCCCCCATGCGTCAGGCTGCAGACTCGGCGGGAGAGACGGCTTCCAGGACGACAATTGGTTACAACAAGGGTCGAACAGCTTCATCGATGATTCATTCCCGAGGAAGTAGCGTTACGTCCCAGCCGGCCCATCCATTTAGTGTTCGCGACACGAATCAAGAGCTCACCATGACGCCCGCACGCATGCATCAGGCCGCGTCAAGCAAGGAGCCGGAACTCGGGGAGCATTCCCGTCCACAGTTCTTGACCTTGTTTGACGAATTAGACGACGAGGATTTGCCACCGATTCGGAACCCGTTCCCAGCCTTGGATGAAGAGAATGAAGACGAGTTTGAGCTGAAGCTGGCCATCTAGACTCCTAGAGCAGGCAGGCGCTGCGGTTAAGTCGTACAGGCGTCGGGAACGGGGACAAGGCGGGCGATGGAATGCGAGTCGCGGGCTTGCCAAGGGGATCTGGAGTTGAGGCCGACTGTTTGTACGTATATTGTATGCATGCACAGAGGGCGACTGTTTTCAAACCTTGCTGATGAAGTTGAAGGCTGGGCTTGAGGAGGCGGGGGGTGCGGGGGGTGCGAGGCTGCAAGGCTGCGAGACTAAGAGCCTGCAAGGCTGAGAAATCCCCTACCGCTCGCGGAGAATCATATCTCCGGTCACAAAGCTTTGCCCATCTGCTGCTGCGTGGCCGCACGCGGTTGTTTCTTGGCTCGGCCGGATCATCCCTGGAGCAAGGGGATGGCTGCCATTAATTGCCTCGACATTAACCTCTTCGCGAACCCTCGAGCCCCTCAGCCTCCAGCCTTCTTCAAACCCTGTCCTCTATAGCCCGCCTTTCCGCCATTTTTTTCTTGTCTCTCTTTGAATATTCTCCCGCCAACCCAAGCCCCCCCCAAGCCCCCCCCCTTCCCCCTCCCCGCTTCTGGCCGCTCACTCCCTATTCTCTTCCCGCAAAGCAGCGGCTGCCGTCGCTGCGACGGTGAATGCGTCGGCCGCCGTACCACCAGCAACTCGGCCGCCCGGACCTTCAAGCCTTGCAAACGCTAGTCGCCAGAGCAAAACGCATGCGTTAGTGTTGGTATCATGGTCGCGACACGGTGCAGGCGATAAGAGGAGCGCCGCCGCGTCGACATCATGACTCGCCCCCAGGCCGGCGTGAGTTTCGCTCAGTTCTTTCCTAACGCCCCTAGGATCAGAGCAGAGGCCCAGGCCCAGGCCCAGGCCCATCAGCAATCCAAGCGCAGCGTTCCAGTCCCTTCCTCATCTCGCGAGGCTTCTAATGCAGCTGCATCTGTTATCGCGCCGGATGCCGATACGACGCGTCCCGCTGGCCCGTTGTCAGAGGTCCCTCCTCACTCTCACGCCGACGACAACGATCCCCTCTCAGGGGAGGTTCCCAGTACTGTGGGCTCCGCCAGCTCACTCACGAGTTCGTCGTCGGCCTTCGGCACCTCGATGCGGACGAGTGCCACCGCGCCTCCATCTCAACTCTCTACGAGTGCCACGCCGATTGCGTCCAGGGAGTCGCTATCCAACTCTCCCGCCGCCGCCTCCAAGCCCGACATGTCTGCATCGCTGCCGTCCGACACGTTCCGGCAATCAAAGATGCCATCCACGGGCAACGGTGGCACGACGTCAGACGTCCCTGTTGAGCGTGTCCCCGCCCGCGAACCCTTACCGTCCGTCAAGTGCTTGAAGTGCACCTATGACCCAATCCTCGATCGACTGCGCAATAAGAGCGTGAGCAAAAGTGCCAAGCCAATATACAAAGAATTCGGGTTGGTACGTACAACTATAAGCTGTCCCGGCTCGAAGGGAAGACTGCAAAAGATGGGAGAGGGCAGGCACAAGGGGAAAGGGGGGGGGGGCGTCTTGTCCGTGATTTGACTGACGGCTAACATTTGGATCAGGACAATGACGCCCCCCCCTCAGACCCGCGGCTGGCCAAGGCTGGAGATCGCCTGGGCTACATCAACACCGATTACTACTTGCCCAAGTCCCGTCTTCGTCATGCTCTCGAGAATCTTAAGCCGTATCCTTACGACACCAAAACTTCCATCGGTCCTGGACCGCCAACGCAGATCCTGGTGACGCGATATAATCCGCTGGCGCCGTTCAGCAAGGTGACAGCCATCTTCGCGACTTTTGGCGAGATCGCCGAGAGCAGCAATAAGATGCACCCTGACACCGGGAGCTATCTGGGCTTTGCCACCATCCGTTACCGAGACTCGACGCGCTCAGGTCGTCCCCCGGTCCTTGCAGTCGATGCTGCGCGCCGTGCTGTCAGATCGCGTGGGATCAAAGTCGATGCCGACATTGTCAAGGTGGAATATGATCCCGAAGGCCGCAAGAGTCGACGGATGCTCGAAGAGCATCTCAAAAAGGAAAAGGAGAAGTTTGATAAGGAGAGAGAGAGACTTTCACGGCCCGCGTCCACCGCCCCAAAACCCCCCCCGACTGGTCCGAAAGGCACGTCTGCTACTCCCGCAGGTGCTCCTGGCTTCGTACGACCCCCTCCGACAGCCCCCAGGGGCCCAGCCGCGCAGAGACAACTTTCAGCCCTGGGAGCGCACAGCATGCCCCTGGCTGTGCCGTCGCGGCCGAACGGCATCGGTTCGCAAAGCATCCTGAACCAACTCGCGGACACCCCTTATATCTTCGTCGGTGCGGATAGCGTTCCTGTGCTGCCGAGCATCGTTCCTCATATGAAGAAGCGACTCAAGAATTACGTCGTCGATGACATCCGCGTGGATAAGGCTGGCTTCTACATCGTCTTTCGGAAGTCGTCAAGCGGAAAGGCAGAAGCTGAGCGATGTTATCGATATGTCAATCACACCGAGTTCTTCACGTACGACATGACGATGCAGCTGTTTCTCCCGAGGTCGGGTCGTCCGCAGCACTTTGCCCAGAAACCTGATCTGAGCCCAGACAGGGCTCGCAGGACGTCCAATGGGTATCGAGATGGAGAAACGGCCCGGCGGCGTCAAGAGGAGGAGGCAGACGTGGAAGAGGAGAAGAAGCAACGAGCTAAGAACTTTGACCCCGTCGTAGAAGCCGTGGAAGTCGTTCGCAGGGAAATGACAGAGCATCTGATTCGACACATCCGAACCCAGGTGGCAGCGCCATGCCTGGAAGACTTTCTCGATCCCGCCAAGCATGTTGCAAAGAGGCGCAGGCTCAATCTGGACCAACCCGAGAATGGCGAGGAGGCAGCCTTTGACGACGATGGGTCGAGGTTAGGCACGCCCATCTCGCGGTCCGATCCTACCACGAGCCGTTTCGAGCCCAAGTCACTACCCCGAATTCGCAAGTCAAAGACGAAGGGTCAGGCGCACAAGAACGCTTTTGTCGACCCCTTCTCCCGACAGAGGCGACCCCCAGCCCGGACCGCATTTCGATCGCTGCATCATCGTCTGAAAAGCCTGGACAGCGATTATGAATCTGATGAAGAGACTGAAGCCGGGGCCCTGGCAGTTCGTGACACCGATGAGCCCGATTCACAGCCCCGGAGCCGGCTGAGCACGGACGACGAAGCATTTAAAGACGACCAGGGGTCCTGGGGCCGCCACGAAGATGACTCAATGACCGAAGCCAGCCTCGCCATTGCCGACACTCTCATGCCAAGAAAACGAAAGTTGGAGTCAGTTGAAGCCGCGTTGAAGCGTCAGAAGAAGTCGGACGAAGAGCTTTTCGGTGTTAAGATTAGCCAGATTGGCAGCGACATGGACGGCCGAGGTGCGTCGGAGGACGTTGGCCCCGACATTGTCGGCAGCAGTCTATCGCGATCCGAGACGCCCGTCTCCCTCGCGGTGAAGGGTCCGAAGAAGAAGCCAGCCAAGGCAAGGAAGAAGACCAAGAAGCAGATATTCGAAGAACGAGAGGCCTTGAAGCGCAAGCAGGTAGCGGACGCGCCACCCGAAACCGACTATGTGAAGGAGGAGAAGACAGAGCAGCCCGATCCCGAGCCTGCGATTGAGAAGCACGACGAGAGGCTGTTCGCCACGGAGCCCATGGCGGCGGGAGCAACGCTTCCGGGCGGATTCAAGCCCGATATCTCCTCCCTCCTCAGAGTGGCTATCCAAGAGCAAGATCGGCCCGACGTGTCGAAACTGAAGAGGCGCTTCTCCACCGGACATGTCGGCGATGCCGAGCTGTGGATCTGGAAGCGCAACCAGATTAGGAAGCTCAACAGTTCAGATGGCACGGCGGAACAGCGCGTGCCGATAGACGGATACTACGTGTCTAATGCTACTGGCAGCGCGCGGACCGAGGGTGTCAAGAAGATACTCAACTCGGAGAAGTCGAAATACCTGCCACACCACATCAAGGTGCAAAAAGCTCGGGAAGAACGAGAAGCTCGGATCAAGAAGAACGGCAAGGACGCAGGCGCGGCCGCTTCAGAAGCGGCCAAGCTGGCGGCCGAGAGGCTCATCGCCAAGGGCAACTCGCGGGCCAACCGGGCGAGCAACCGGCGATACGTGGCGGACCTCAACGACCAGAAGAAGACGCTCGGCCAGGACTCGGACGTGTTCAAGTTCAACCAGCTCAAGAAGCGCAAGAAACCGGTCAAGTTTGCGCGGTCGGCCATACATAATTGGGGTCTCTACGCCATGGAGAACATCGGCAAGGACGACATGATCATCGAGTACGTGGGCGAGGAGGTGCGGCAGCAGATTGCCGAGATCCGCGAGAAGCGTTACCTCAAGAGCGGCATCGGGAGCAGCTATCTGTTCCGCATTGACGACGACACCGTCATCGATGCGACCAAGAAGGGGGGCATTGCTAGGTTCATCAACCACAGCTGCATGCCCAACTGCACGGCCAAGATTATCAAGGTTGAGGGTGGCAAGCGAATCGTCATTTATGCCCTCCGCGACATTGCCCTGAGTAAGTTTCCTAACTTTTTTCTTCTCTGATGGTTCTCCCTCCGTCTCTACCCCATGACGCCAAACCGAAGCTGCGCACATGATTCACTGACGGCGTGGACTGAACAGACGAAGAGTTGACGTACGATTACAAGTTCGAGCGGGAGATTGGCAGTCTGGACCGCATCCCGTGTCTATGTGGCACCGCGGCGTGCAAGGGCTTCCTCAACTAACACTACTCGACTGTGCCATGTCCCTCCTTTTCATCATTGCTGTCCGGGGAACCCCCCCCCTCCCTCTTTCCATTTTTAACTGGGTAAACATATGAAGGAAACTAAGAGGAGCCTAGCGTGAAAGAATTGCTGGTATAATTGATGCCGCAGCACCGGTCTGATCCCTTTCTCCCTCTACCCCGAGCAACGTCGGAAAAACTGGCCTGCGAAAGAGCGTTGACCTGGGTGGGAGTCGGTGGGCCGATAGAGGTGTTCAATTTTTT
>LAZP02000481.1:4236-16051 GCA_001272575.2 Ophiocordyceps unilateralis
AGATGCTTGCCAGTCCCTTCGAGTCCCTTGGATCCCGTCGTTTCAGACACTGCTTGTAAAATACCTCGAAACAGCAGACGGCACGGCTTGGCAGTCGCAACGAGATGAAGCGGCTTGCGTGTGGCCCAACGACACAGGGCCTATCCCTGCTTTGCGCGCTTTTTCCCGTAAATAGCCGATAACACACAGCTCTCTGACCTTTTTGAGAGAAAAGGAGAGAGTAAGAGTGAGTGAGAGAGAGCGTGTGTGTGTGTGATTGATGATTGTCGCCGAGTTAAAACGGCGACTCTCAGCCAGAAACAAACCCCCCCCCCCGGGGGCCTACCAAGATAAACCCAGAGGCTAAACGAGGTAGCATGGGGGCCATCGTGTGCAGTCTGTGCTTTCTGCCCAGCCCGACCTGCCTCGGCTACCTCTAGACAGCCCGCCGCTCTCGTTCCTGGTGGCTCTAGACCTGTTGCTGGTGCCCGAGGCCTCCAGCATGGTAGTAACTAGGTAACTAGTAAAGGCTAAAAAAGAGCAATGGGGGTTCGAGTGGCATCGCTGTAACCGAGTCGCAGCCGAGTCGCGCGCGCAAGTTCGGCTGCAGCCTGCAACCTTGGCCGGCGCCTCGCTAAGGGCATATGCGCTAGGGGTAATCTGGCCTGGTACGTGTGATATCTCTATACGGTATATGTATCTACATCGAGCCCGCGGCTGGGCTGGCCCCGGCCTCTAAGCCTATACGAGTATATGCATATTACATACATGTATGCATGCATGTAAATTCTCCCCCAGCCGGCACTCATCGTCGATCGCGCCCCTCCATCCCAGACGTGGATCCTGGCCGCACAACACAGCTCTCAAATCCCTCCCTTTATCGCCCTCAAACAAGGCCCATCCCTTCCTCCGCACCCTTCGCACCCTTTCGCACCTCCGTCCCGGGAACAGCCTGCTTTGTCGACCTGAGATCATCCCCTGCCTGCCCTATATAGCGACCAGCGGCCTCGATCTCCTCTCCGCTGCATCCGCTCCGTGTGCCCGGCATCCGACGAGTCAGCCCTCTGTCTCCTCTGCCCTCTACTCAGCTGTCATAGTCGCATCTCGATCTCGGCCTACATATCTCGCCGCCGCCGCGCCGCAACAGTTTCCCGAAATCCTCATCTCGCCTCGCTATTGCCCCTGTTCGCCCGCCATGCCTAGCAAACTCTTCGGCTCCTCTACCCTGTCTACTTCCTCCGCCTCTTCCTCCGCCTCCTCGTCCGACTCCGACCTCTCCAGCGACTCTCCCGTCTCCAGCTACCGTCCGTCTGTGGCGTCTCCGGCTGCGAGACGCCCCATCGCCTCCGTTGAGGTCCTCCGCTGTCTGCGCTGCGCCCGCGCCGTCGAGGCCACCTCTACCGACGACGTCGCCGCCATGGGAATGGTTCGCATCGCACACAACCTGTATTACTGTCAACGCTGCGCCAAGATGGTCGGCTACAAGTTAACCGACTGATTTCCTTCTTCTCATCCGCCTTTGGACGACGGCTGGTCGTCGCACGTCATCATGGGACAACGAACCTACCTATTTCTAGCGAGCCTGGCTTTGTGATACCCCCGGTTTTCCCTTCTCATGAGCTCTTTGGCCTGCTCTGCGCTTCGCAGCCGAGAATGCGCTGCACTCACGGCCAGCCTGACGACTTGCGCGATACAATCTCCGCCCGATGGATCTTACTGCTCTCCCTCCAGTAGGAAACGCAAGGCCTGCAGTCGACAGTCTTGACGGCGATTTGCACCGTCCTGGAAGACGAAGCTGATCCGAGCATCAAATCGTCATTGGTCTGTCGTGCCGCCACTTGTACCGCGCCATTCGTCTGAGACCTTGAAGGCAAGGTGCCAAATCGACCGGCGATGCACCCAGCTGCACCCGCCTATGCACCCTTTCGCCTCTACCCAAACTACGTTCCTCTCTGTTCATCACTGCGCCCTCTCGTTGAGTCACTACTACACCTTCCGGCTACCTTACCAACACACTACGCACATTATCGCAGCCACCAAGACAGGATGACTGTTCCGCGCTGGACGGAGGCGACAGTTGAGCAACAATTCGCTTGGCATGTTGGTGGCGTGCCAGCCTCCATCGGGCTGTGGATGCCGATCTGACGGCAGTCTTCATAATCAGCTACCCCGATCTGGAATCCCCGCCGGTGTTTGGTTCCCATCGAGAGAGGATCAACAAAAGGAGAAGGATGCGGATGCCTTGACTGCTGGCACACACACGGGGTATAGGGGTTTGTGTGCGGTACATTAAAGAGGACACGAGCAACTGTTGCATGGGATAACGTGATACTGAAGAATTGAACGATGATGAATGGACCTTCGTGTATGCGAGGGCATTGGCTCTTTGGTGATGACATGGTGTGAATATGTTACCCCATCTCCAGATGAGTCTAGCTCTCGGCGTCGCTTTACCGTCACGACATTCGGACTCGCTACCCCCGAGGCGGCTACTACTCTAGCGATGGTGCACGTGTGAATCGTTGATGCTCCATGCACACGACGTCTTGGGAAACAGTTGTCGTGACAGTGGGGTCAGCGCGAGGCTTTATTTACGCATAAAGACGACTTGTTTACCATGGACGTCACGTCTACAGTAGCAATGGGAAATGCGGAAGCCAAGGCTTGCCTGTCGACATTACGGAGGATTCTTTTGTATACGAATTTAAAGCTTCCTCACCGAAAGGGGTTTTTTTTTTTTTTTTTTGCAACCTATTCTAGGCTTCCTGGCTAGGCTGCGCCACCACTCGCCGAGCAACGATCCGGGTGCCGAAGCGGGTTGTAGTGAAACAAAAAGGTTGTAAACTAGATTGAACGAATCGAGAGGCGGACTGGCGAATCGTATGCTGTTTGTATGGCTATGTTGTTTTGTGATTCGTCTACTATTTGTTTCTACATGCTATTACTTCTTCTGGTTCTGAATATATTATCGTTTTTTCTCTTTTTTTTTTTCTTGAATCGTTGGTTGCTGTGTTTCCGCTGTCGTCCCGAGAAGCGAGGGGGAAAGGGGGAGAGTGAAAGGGAGGGGGTGGGTGGAGGGAAAAAGGCTGCGTGACAAGTATGTAGGGCCTGCGTTCGTGTACCCGTAGGCACCTTGCTCGTCCCTGCTATGTGGTAGGTAGGTAGGTAGGGATGATTCAACCGTTGTCGAAGACTGAGCCCTATGTACTAAGAAGAGGCCCGGGAGGGGGAGGCCTGTCTGCCTTGCCGATCGGTAGATGATCCCTCTGTACCAAAGAATCAGGGTCGTGGTTAGCCCGGCGAAGGCTGACAGATGACAACGACTCACGTCACTGCATTCACTCCCTCGAATACTTTTTAAAAAAAAGGGTCCCGGAACAGAGAGGGCGGTGTCAAGACATGTCGTCATCCCATCAACCCCGTCAGACCCTTTTCACCTCGTCGTGCAGCTACCGTTGATGACATTGTTTTCCCCCCCCTGCTGTTTTTGCTTTTTTCTTTCGCCATGTCCTCTTTTGCCAAGCAGGGTTTCCGGCCAAGGAAATATAGGTCAGGAGGGTTCTGTTTGGTGATATGCATTGCGGCCTCATGTTGGGACTAATGGCGGTATAACAGCGCCGTTGGCTGACTGGCGGTGTATTCGTTTGTGCAAGCCACTATACGTGATCTCCTCATAGTATCTAGGTACGTGAGTTGCCCGAATACATGTTTCAACAGTCGTGCCATTCTGCCCGGGCGGTGACACCCTCTCGCCGGGAGTCTTCGGTACAACAGCTCGGCAAGAAAGCCATGGCCCAGAAACAGACGGCATGAACTCCAAACGCCAAAACTCACCGAATCAGCATCCGCTTGCTTCTTCTCTGTCTCCCCCACTCCCTGCCTGCCTCCCTCGTTAAGCTGCCGTGTCATCCTCCTCCCTCTTCACCTCGCCACTCCGGTCCAGGTTTTTGAGCAGGTAGCTGCGCTTGAAGTATTCGTTGGGATGGATGATGGTCTCTAGCTCGTTGGCCGTCATGATGGCTTCTTCCTTGGCTCTTCTCATTTCCGCCTTGTGTACGTGTTCGAACACACTAGACGAAGTCAGCCACGCAGGGAGACGGGGGAGGGGGATGAGGAGAGAGAAAGAGGGACAGAGAGAGAAGAGGCCAACTGACCGGTTGCAGGCCATGTGAAACTTTTGCCCATTCTTATCCTCCTTGACGCCCTGTAGTACCGCCCTGTCCGTCACGCCCATCTCCTGCAACAGAGTCGTGAGATTGTCCATGCTAAAGTGCCGGTATGGGCAGCCGTGCGCCTCCCCCGGCCCGGGCGGATTCTCCGTCAGGATCTTCTGGCAGCTAAAGGGGCTGTAGCCGCCACCTCTGCGATTGCCGTCGCCGCCGACGTCACCGTACGCGTGCCGCACGTTGTAGCGATACTCCTTATTGAAGGTGTCGTCGCTGATCTTGTGAAAGCTGCTTCGCCAGAAGAGCAGGCATTCTTCGAGGTTCAGCCCTATACCCTTGAGGAAGAGAGTGTATTGCAGCCGCCCGTAGTGTTTGAGGTGGGCGTCGCGTCGTAACGATCGGTGCAGATTCGACATGCAGGCTGGGAAGTGCCGTGATAGCCGGTCGACGTTGGCCGCTGTTATCTGCGCGCCGTCGGGAGCCGTGCTGGATGCATAGGCCGAATCTGGCGTGATGAAGTTCTTGGATAGGTGCTGCAAGATGGGCGTGAGTCGGTCGTCCTCGTCGAGCCGAGGCAGCGCGCGTGCCGTCAGCTATGAGGCTTCGTTAGTTATCCGACCTTTAGTTTCCGCTGAATGATTTGCACGTCCTCACCTCGAGCTGTCTCTGGAGACGTGCCGAGAACTCGGAGACGATCATGCTTGACAGCTCCTTTCCTGGAACAAATGCCTTGCCAGCTTTGACGAAGACGCGCCGCTGTTCCACGAGGTCTGGAACTCGCTCCCAATCGACCTTTATCCAAGTCTCGTCTTCGGCACCTCCGCCGCTGCCGCCCTTTTTGGAGCTCACCAATGCCGCCAACTCGATGGCGAACGCCAGCTTCTCATCCTCCGTCACAGGCTCCCTCCAATCCAGGTCAAGATTCGACACAAAGGCAGATCGCTCGCCGACGTCATCGTTGCCGAAGCGCAACCGGAAGAGCATCGACTCGACGCGGACGAAGCGTCGGCGCAGGTCCTCGGTCGACGCAAAGGCCAGCCGCAGGATAAAGTGACTGTAGTGGTCCTTTTGCCGCTGAGTGAATAGCTTGGTCGAGCCGGAACTGTTGGAGTCGAGGGGCAGGAATTTGTCGAGGATGGTCTGCATGTGCGTCGCCGTCTCGGAGGGTGTCTTGTTGCGAAAGGAGCATGCCTCGAGCTCCGCCAGCACTGAGATGAATCTGTCAGCCTGAGCGCAAAAAAAAAAAAAAAAAGGACTCAACGCGGACGAACCTCGGAGCCTATCAATGGCCCATTGCTCGAATTGCTCGAGCGTTATCTCGGCTGTGGGCGGCTCCGAATAGAAGTTGAGGCGGTAGGGATACTCGGCGTCCTTGTACTGTGGCGTCGCAAACTGTGCCTTTCTGTGATCGGTTACGTGACGCCTTTTGGGATCTATGCGATTACGGTCGTGTCGGAGCATCTTGTCGTCGTGACCTCGTCGTGCCGTTTATTCGCCTGGTCGTCGGTCGCGATGCTTGAGGAGGGGGACGCGAAGGGAGACGCGACTGGAAGGCGTCGAGCTGGGCTGTCAATTAAATCGGGAGAAGTATGGGCCGTGAGGAACAGTTGGTATGGTCACGTGCTGAGGAGCGTTCTCTGCTCGATAGACGGTCACGTGCTGTGGACTGAAGCTATTCACATTTCAGCTAATTGGCTGCAGGAGCTTGTTGACTTCAAAAGACTCTGGGGTGCTGTGAATATTATCTGATTCCCTCCCATAATCTCCTCGATTGCGATGCCGGCCTACCTCAGCTTTCCGGGCGTCAAGTCTGCGACTACGCTGAAAGCTGCTCAATCAACCACTATTCATACTGCCCTTACTATCTTGACGACCTCAGCCAAGATACCTGCTTCACCGGTCACCTCCTTGGGTTCCAAAAGAAGTTTCGGCCCACACCAGTCACACCTCTGTTCGACCTCAGGCAGTTAACAGCTGGATTCGGCGCCCTCGCAGCAAGGTTGACGTGCATCAAACATTTTCCCTTCAAGGACGGCCCGTTGAAGGATTGCCAATGAAACGAAGCGGATTCAAACAGACTACCACTAGCATCACGACGAGTGACAACCAGATTAACTCCCCGACCCTTCCGCGCCGAAGGTGGGGCGGCCGCCGGTTAGCTGCGACGGCGTCGATCGACACTTGGAATCGTCGAACCGGCCGGCTAGCTCGGTAGACGCGGCGGGTACTAGGCGAACGTGTGCTTCAAAACTCCGGGGCCGGTTTCCACATTCATTATGTATACGAGGAAGATCAGCAGGCAGCAACAGAAGAGCATCTGGGTCAAGCGGGAGACTGCGACGAGGCAATTTCTCGCATGTCGCTTTACAAGGGCGAGCGGTGCCGGCGACTCATTCCTGCGAGCGAAACCCTAAAAGTGCCAAGTGCCGGATGTGCGTTAGGCCAAGTCGAGATCTGGAACACGCTCGAGCGTGGAGACGTAACGCTTCATCGGCCAATTAATGGCTCGAGAGCCCACCTTATAGAGTATTGCACAAAAAAATCGTCTACAGCTGCAATTCTGCGTCTCGACTTGATCCGGCACCGTTGGACCGTCGTGCTCACCGGACGCTAGGGATGGGAACTGAAGATAGCGTTGGCACGAGATGCGGAGGGCATTTTGAGGCGACTCCTGCAGTCCCAACCTCCCCTACCCAGTATATTCGAGCAATTGTGAGGGTGAGACAAAGCTTTCCAAAAAAAAAAAAAAAAAAGGCAGCCATCCATCACGACGCAGATATGTGAATAAAGCAGTGTCTCCAAATGCTAGGGCAGTACGCGGTGCATGCTACCCGCTCCCCCACTTCGCCAGCAAGTCTTAGCGGCCTTGTCGGAACCGCTTAACGGACCAAGACGTCACCATCCGTCGCGACCCGCCAGCGCGTCAGCCGCGACTGTACCGGCTACTTACACACGTAAGCCACGACAGCTGTGGCGTCGAGGCGTCCTAGATCAGCCGCGCGGTGCTCAACATGCGGATGGCGGTGCAGCCCGCGGAAATCAAGTATCCAGTACCTATGGCTACCGAACGGGGGGGGGGGGGCACGATCAATCTATTGGCCTGACGGGGGGTGAGTAGTAGAGGTTGTAGTGGTTGACTCAGCCTGCCAGCCAGTCGCCTCCTCCGTTTATCCGTCTCTTCTCCGTCCTCATCGTCGTCGATAATCTGCTACTCCTCGAACTCCCAGCCTCGATCATCGCCTCCCAGTCGGCGCCGATATCGAAGTATTGCATCTCTCTCTTTTTTTTTTTTTTTTGGTTGGTTATCGGGTGCGTCTCCCGCACATTGCCGCCTCCATGATCTCGTTATAGACGAGAGAGAGCCCGCCTCGTCGAATCTGCTTCCATCCGCTCCTCCCTCTCTCTCGCCAAGCAGCACGTCATGGGCGACGAGCCCGGCTCCGTCTCATCTTCTGCCTCGGATGCGCTCTCGCCATCCGGCCGCGATCCGCCGCGTCACGTCTCCCGCCTCGGCTTCGCAACGCCGCTTCGCATCTCTACCGAGCAACATGCTACAGCCCCCCCCGCTTCTGGTCTCTCTCCCTCCCGAGTCCTCGCCCACAAGGCTTCTAACGGCAGCCTGCATCCGCTCTCGAGGACGCCGAGCCTCCGCTCCGCCGTCAATCACAGCCTCGGCTCCACAGCTGGCAATAGCAGCGCCTTTCCAAGTCCCATCATCACTGCCATGGGCAACATGACGCCTCTGCCGAGCCCTTTACTGTCCGGAGACTCCCCGGGCCCTTGGAGAAAGCTAAGCATCGGCTCCCATTCGCCCCCCATGGTTCGTACCAGACCCGCGGTCGAATCCTCCGCCTATGACAGTAGCACTGGCGAGACGGACGATTCCAAGCGCAAGCTGTACGCGACTGTCGATGCTGCCAACCCCGCCCCTCATCCTCTGTCTCACGAGCAGCAGCAGCCGGCCCAGGGCACCCACCAAAGAAACCGGAGCGTCAGCGATTACACACCTGAGAAGGTGGCCGCTCCCAAGAGGCCCGTCACTGTCTCTGGCTCTCACGTCAAGCTGGACACGACCGGAGCCGACGATACGCACATGCGAAGGGAGTTTAACTTTGCCGACTCGCGAGGCTTGACCCCCACCGTCACACAGCCCCCGACCCCTCCCCCTAGTGAGTCGTCCAAGGACTCCATCGACTGCGGCAAGCCCAAAGACCACGACGGCTGCGAATTCTTCGATGCCCGCGCACGCGCCGACGGAAAGATGCGACGCTGGAGGTCCATCGGCTACCTCGGCCAGGGCACCTTCAGCCGAGTTATGCTGGCGTCCAGCCAACTGGTCTCCGAAGGCCCTCCGAGCGACCAGAACGCAGCCCGGCCCGTGACCCCGGCGTCAGAGCGCCACGTTGCTCGGAAGAAGCTGGTGGCTGTCAAAGTGTGCGAACACGGCCCGCGCGGCGGCTCCTCCGAGGAGCGGGTCGAGATGAGTCTAAAACGCGAACTCGAGATATTACAGGACATCCACCACCCGTCGTTGGTACACCTGCTGGCTTGGCGCATAGAGCCTACTAGGGCTATACTCGTTCTGACCTATTCTCCCGGAGGCGACCTTTTCGAACTGGCGACGGCTCACCGCGATGTCCTGACGTCGCCGCTCCTTAGGAGGATCTTTGCGGAACTAGTCGGCGCCGTACGCTATCTGCACGACCAGAAAATTGTCCACCGCGATATCAAGCTCGAGAGTGAGCCGCCTTCCCCTAGATTCTGACATGAAACCCTTACTGATCCTTCTCTCCTACCAGACGTACTAGTCAATCTGAGCCCGGTCCAGCTGAGAGAGCCGACTACGGACTGGGCAACGTTTCCGCAGTCGGTCGTGACGCTAACGGATCTCGGCTTGTCACGGCGTATCGCAGACGGGGAGAAGCTGGAAACACGTTGCGGCTCGGACGATTACGCGGCCCCCGAGGTCATCATGGGTCAGCCGTATGACGGCCGAGCCACCGACGCCTGGTCGCTGGGCGTCTTGCTCTACGCCCTACTCGAGGCACGTCTGCCGTTTGACCCGCATCCGGGCATGAGCGATGCGCACCGCATGCGCAGTCGCACCAGCCACCGCATCGCGAGGGTCGAGTGGCGATGGGTTGAGTATGCCGGGGAAGAGGGCGAGCACGAGGCCGACGTGGCTAAGTTTGAGCAGAGGGGACTCCTTGGCGGCATGGAAATCACCGAGGGCCTCCTCAAGCGGGCGCGCAGCCGATGGAGCGTCGACCAGGTGGCCGCCAAACCGTGGGTGCGAGACGCCATCCGTGTCGATGGCGGACTGAGCTTCTGGGAGGCAGAAGACGGCAAGGAGGTTTAGGCGTCACTCGTCTGCGACTCAGGCGCCGTCCGCGGGACTCGTCGTCGTCGACTCCCCGTTGATCTGCGGTTCTCTCAGCCACTGCCATGTCATGGCGCAGCCACATGGCTGATTCTTGTTTACCCCGTCTATGGCGTTCGTTTCTTGTCTTTGACATACATGGTTAGTTGCATTCTACGACTTTTATTTTCAAGTCGTTTTCGATTCCCTTTCTAGTCTTTTACTCTTTACTTCCTCCTTTGCTGCTACGTCACTTTTTGATGGCGTTTCATTATCGCGCCGACGGTTTCTGGCTTTGAGTTTTTTTTCCTGTGCGGTGAGGGCTCGAGATATACTCGAGGAGAGGGACGGCCGGCCGGTCGGAGCAACTGATGCGGACCGGGAGATTCAGGAGCGGCGGCGGGCAACGACCGAGAAGGGTTCCACTCGATCAGTGCTTTTAAGGCAGAGACCGAGGACGGAGATGGCGGTGATAGACTGAGAGGCAGCGTCGTTTGCCATCTGTCTCGACGTTTATCGTCTCCTGGTTGTGATTCAACGGATGGCTGTAAGAATACAGTATGGCTTCTTGCCGACGATGTTCCTCGTGATCAAGAATTGGTCCGTAGCAAGAGAATGGCTTTGAGTGGGCGCTACGACATGAGCGGGGGGGGTTGGAAACATGCCTCGGAGGAGGCGTAATGCCCGAGACATTGAAAGGCACGAGGCATACACAGCCGTGCGCTTTGGGGGTCCGGCAATAAGAAGGATATGGATGGTGAAAAGCCATGGGTAGCGGGGCAAAGAAGAAGTAAAAAGCAAAAGGGCAAAGGCTGGATAAACGGCTAAGCCGAGACAAGTGAAAGAAAAGACGGAAATTAGGGGGAAGAAGGAAAAATACTGACGACGGCGACGATGCTAACGCCGGACGAGGGTTTTAGATGTAAGCGGCGGTGGCTGTTTCATGCTACGCCAGTGAGACAAGACGAGCCGATGGCATGGACTACAGTGCCGTGTCCGAAGATTCGATTTCTTACTGGGGATTGCTTGCTATGGAGGAAAGGGTAGAGGAGGAGCGGACAGCTTGGATGCTGTCGAGACTGCTGCCGGTGTTCTCGATCACGATGATCTGCATGTCTTTTTCCTCAACGCCAACGGGAGTCGATGCCGCTTCCCTCGCTCCGGGCATTATTGGCAGAAGAGGGGTAGGTTTTTTTTTTTTCCTTGGGTTATTATGACGGCGGCAGAGCAGAGTTGACGTTTTGACCCCCTCATGCAAGCACCATTCTTTCATGCTTTCTTTCCTTTTCTGCTTTCTTTTCATGGGGGGGGGGTTGTTTTTCGTTGTATTTCCTTCTGTTTTGTTTTTTTTTATTTGGTTTTCTTTTCTTCTGCTTAACCTCTCGCTGTTCTCTCTCCTTCGCTCATTAGAATTGTTGCCTTGTTCGTTGAGCTGCCTGAAGAGGATTTCGATGGAAGGGCAGCTGTGGACAAGGGGTAACAATGTGTGTGTGTGTGTGTGTGTGTGTGTGTGTATATAAAAGTAGGGTCCCAGCGAGCCGGGCTCTCCTCTCCGATTTTCCCCTCTTTGAGCCTACATACACACACAACTTGACAAGGAGTGACACTGCGGCCGACCCGTTCCGCATTCTCTCCTTGCAGTCTCTCTTGCAGGTTTTCCAGCTCGACATACATACATGCATGCATACACTGCCACATAGCGAGTCAGCAGTATCTACGCAGACATACATGTACACAACACATACATGGGTATATACACACACTCACACACACACACGTAGATATCAATATCAATTCAAAGCTTCGAAGTCGTCTCGCACATGGCACCTCGCTCAGCCACCTCCACACTCGGCAGCCGCGCCACCGACACCTCGGGCTCAGGCACACACATGAATAGATGGATCATGGATTGTATGTACGTAGGTATCCATGCACACACGAGGAACGAGTCGGCCCTAGAGCGTCCGAGGCCAGTAAAAGCCACCTCTCCCATACATACGTATATATGCCCCGAGCCGACCAACTAATACTAGCCAATATGTGGGCTTGGCACCATGCATCTCCTCCAAGCCTCTACTCCCCCATGTGCTTTTCTTGGAGGGTGGGAGGGGCCAGCAACCGTTGATCTTGTGTACACCTCCCCCCCGGTTTACGGCTGTCGATCCGCCGCCTTCCCGCATCGTCCGGCTAGGAAGGGGGGGAGGAGGGGAGGGGGGGGGGGGGGGGGGGAAGGGGGGGGGGGGGAAGAAGAAGAGGGAGACCCTTGGCTGATTTTCTTTTTTTTTTTTTAAAAAAAGTCCTCTTTTTGCCG
>LAZP02000482.1:2490-16041 GCA_001272575.2 Ophiocordyceps unilateralis
CCCCCCCCCCCTCTTTCCCGTGTTCATATATCCGTACGTACATACTTCGTACGTACATGCATATCCGTTCTGCCTCTGCGCGCCACATATGAATTATATGCCGATATATGCGCATCAACAAGTCCGTATACAGCGTCGCCAGCAATGTCGTGCATGACATGTTACGGACACAAGGCGGCACGCTCTGCTTCCCCGTCGTGCCTGACGCCGTCGAGCTGCGACGTACCACCAGCGAGCTCGAGTGACGAGTGTGTGCGGGCTTGTGTGTGTGGGAACAATTCCCTTGCATCCGGATGTACGGCTCGGGCCCGTCTTGGTATGGATATCGACGTATTGCCTGTAGTTTCCGTACATTCATACATGCAAAACCCGGTAAATATCCCACAGACGGAGATGCGGCGGGGACCGCGGGCTCGTTCCGTAGCGAGCACCTATTTGGGTCACTGGGGGAGCTGCTTGAGCAAAGAAGCAATCCACTTCACCCTTGCCCCCCCCCCCCCCCAATCTTTTTTGCCTCCCCCCCCCCCCCCTTTTTTTTTTGCCCTTACCCACCTATTCCTGTTAGACTATTCCTGTTCCCTCTACTACTACGCCTTTTGCCGTCCCCCCCACCCCACCCCTGCCCCCCCCCCCCCCCCCATTCTTTGAAGCCCCCTTTCTTTCCTTTGGTAGGAGTTCCTATTTAGTATGGGCTTGCTTGAAAGCGGAAAACACAGCAGAAAAAAAAAGGAAAAAAATTGCAGAAAAGGAGAAAAGCGAAGAGGTAAAAAAAAACAAAAAAAAAAGAAATGGTGGGGTGGGAGCGGAGAAGCTGAGCGCGGGGAATACATACATACATACGACCAGTCGGCTCGGCCAGGGCGCATCCCGCAAGCGGCCAATATTGCCTCGACTGGTGTCCCGAGGGAGAGTCGAGACAGATAAAGTCCCCGTGGCGCCGTCGGCATGCACGGCGGTTCAACCCGCTGGGGGCTGCTCTGGCGGGACGGCAAGGTGGGAGGGGGACCGGGATGACGCGGGCTGGTTGGGCGCCAATGCTGCGGGAGAGAGAGAGAGTTGATGGAACTGTTTTATTGATTGTTACCGCCAACTTATTTTTGTTGTTGTTGCTGTTGATACGCATCTTGTATTCCTTGTCACGGTTGACCGTATAAAGACCAGCTCAGAGACATTGAAGCCATCGGAGATGAACGGAGAAGAACAAAAACATGGGAAGCTCCCTCTCTCTTCCTCTCTCTCCGCTTCAGCTCGGACGGACGGACGGACGGACAACTGCTTCCTCGCATTGCATCGACATGATGCGCGTCGCTTGCTGTCGCGCATCCACGATGCAACACGCCAAGCCCTTCCCTTCCCTTCCCTTGACTTTCTCCCCTCTCCTCTCAGAAATGTTATTGGCCCAGTTCAAGCCCAGAGGAAAAAAAAACAAAAAAAAAACCAAAGAAAAACCACTTCATGGACAAAGTAACCCGCCGCTTCCTCCGGGCCGAAGAAAGTCCGCACGTGACCGTCTCGGAAGGGGGAAGAGAGAGAGAGAGAGAGAGAGAGAGAGAGAAAAAACACACACACCCCACTTGTCGCCGGTTTTAGAACCCTCACTCCTAAGAAAGAAAGGAAACGGTCGGGGCGTGCGCATATAAACCTGGAAAACATGAACGCTTGGGTACCGTGCGCGACTCGCACCGTCTGGAGGGGTGCGGCGGCACGGCAGCGGAGAGAGCGGAAGCACTGCAGCGAGCAAAAGGCTCCTCCCGCCCGCATCCCGCCGCGGGCCGCCCTCCCACGCTGTGCTTCCCACGCTGTGCTGCCCACTCGGCAAACCCTGCTCTTACGGCCGCTTTATATGTAGGTAGGCATGTATGCATGCATGTATGTATGTGTGTACTGTATGTATGTATGTATTCGCGCTCTCCCCTCTTTTCCCCTCCTCCCTCCCTTGTTGGAAGAGGGAACGACGAAACGGCGAGATGCTGCTGGCTCATGTAATCTATCTCTCTATCTATCTACCCATATAAGGCAGTCAGCAGTCAGGTATATGCTCAGTTGAAAAACTAGACTTCCGTCCTACTGACCGACTCGTGCGTTTTTTTGTCTCTTGGCCCCCCTCCCAAGAGGTAGACAGCACCGGCAAGCTCTACCTTGTCTAAACTCCACATGATTGCGACTCAGCGTCCCTTCTCTTCTCCGACTCCACGTGAAACCCTACAGATTAAGTTCAATTCAACTTGTCAACGGCCCTTGTCTGTGACGTCCGACTTTTCTCATATTGCCCCTGTCCCCCCCTTCCCCCCATCCCCTTTTCCCCTGGGTAGTTCTCATGCGCCGCATTTGTCAGCTTCGACGCCCACGTGACATGACAATCTACTCTTCTTCTCAAACTCCTTCACCTCCTTTCACCAACTTAGCCTGACCCGCTAAGCCAGCCCTCTAACCACGGCCTCGGCAAGGAGGAAGGGGAAAAAGAAAAAAGAAAAAAGGTTCGTCGACGACTCTTTGCAGAAGCAACTACTACTGCCTAGGTAGGTAGGCACATATGTGCGCTACCCCCTGATCCCTCCCGCAGCTGCGCCCATCACTGGATGTCCTCTCTCAGCGGCCCCTCCCCCCTTCGCCCGCAAATCGTCGCAGCCCGCCCACGGGTCGGCCATCCCCCGCTTTGAACCGTGCTTTTTCTTTTCCTTTTTTTTTTCTTTGGGGGTGAGGGGTGAGGGGGCTTGCTTGCTTGCTCGGCGATCACCGGAGCTGGGCGTCCCGGGAAACGAACTGAGACAATGGCGGTTGCTTTTGATTTTTCCTTTGACGCTTTCGTCGGCAGGTGTCAGCCCGCCAAGCCAACGTCGTTCTTCTATCTGCCCTTTTGCGGGGAACACAAAGAGTCTAATTATTCCTCGTCTTGTGACTCTTCTGGGTTTTTCCCCCCCCTTTTCTGGTTTTTTTCTGGCTTTTTTTTCCTCTTCTTGGCTTCAACCCCTCCTTCACCTCTCAAAGGACACTGATCCCCGGTCCTGGTCTCCATACGGGCCGGAGACACGACTCGCGCGCTGTTACACTGCCCCTCTGTTTGCCCGTCTGTCATCTTTGTCCGTCCGATGCTCTCCGGGCCGCTCGGTCTGACTCTTCCTTCTTCCTCCGGCTTGCTTTGCTTGCTTGACTCTGCCTTTGCCGCCACCGACTCTGCTGTGCCGAATGCGCCACCTCTTTCATGGCTATCCTCACGCCCCCACCCTTGTGTTCGTCTCCGTGTGTGTATGTGTGTGTCCCCCTCTCTCTCTCTTCTCCCTTCCCCCCCCCTCTCTGCCCCAGACTTGCAAGGCCCGGCCCGCCCAATCGCACACAGCGGTGAGTTATCACGTGATGCACTTCCCATGCATGCATCTCCCGTGATGCTCCGTACAGTATCAAAGGAAATTCGCTCCCTCCTTCACATGGCCCCCAAGAACGAAACGGCGCGAGACACAAGTGAAGAACAAGGGGTTCAAGTGCGCGTGCGAGTCTAAAAGTGTTCGTGTGCCCGTTCCCTGAGCCCGCTTTACTGTCCGCTGTCTCGCGCTCGTCATCTCGTTGCCGACTTGCATCAGCCAAGTTTGCATTCCTCCCTTTGTTCTCCCTTGCTTTTCCCTCTCCTTTCTTTCTTTTTTGCCCACGGCAAGCTCTGCAAAAGAAATACGAAGAAGGAAAAAAAAAAAACAATAAAAAACAACATACAAAACTCGGTTGCCGGACCCGGAAACAGGGCTCGGCCCGGCAGAAGGCGGAACCTAATCTCTTGGATGGATGCATGCTGGCTCATTGCCGCGCATCAGCGCCGTTCAGGCCCCATTAATAAGCTTTGCCTCTCGTCCTTGTCCCCGTCCCTTGGAATGGAGGGCCGTCGCGACCGTGTCTCGAGGACACAAGCTGACAAGTCTTACTGCGCCGACCTCGGATCCAAGTCTCATTGCCCGGGACTCGGATCGCTTGGCCTCCCAAACAGATCGCTCAGGGATAGCCGCCTACCGATGGCCTGCATCGCCGGACCAACTTCCGGTCCCTGTTCCTCGGCCGAACCGCCAGACCGCACAGCCTTCCAGCTCTCCTGAATTGTGGCCACATTGACCTCCCTCGTCTCATCCCTATCGTTGTGTATCCAGATGCCGAGCACCTTTTCCATGCCGTCCTTGTCTCCCTCGACGCGCAGCATCACCAGCTCGTTCATGACCTCGACGTGGCTGACCCTGGCCAGGTCGACCACGAGGTTATCAAGGCTTCGGCGGTTGAGGATGAAGACGCAAGCCCGAGGCCGGTTGCTCTCGTCTTCCGGGAGCGGGCTTTGCGCGCAGACAAACAACGTCCCCTCGATTCCTGCCTTGTTCCAGCTCTCGGACGCGCTGTCGAACGTGTACACGACGGCGTTGGCGGCGATGCTCATGATGCTCTGGATCGAGGGCAGATAGCGCTGCAGAACCGACAGGTTGAGCTCCGTGTTGGTCCGAGGCGGAGGGGGCGCGTAGGGGGCCTGCATAGCCGCCGCGTCGGATTCGTAGTCGGAGACGGCGGGGATGAGATTCGAGGGCTGGCGACTGTCGCGAGGCGCCGTCCGACTCATTGTGGCCTGTGTCGTATCAACTCCGGTTGTTTACTTTTCATCCTGCCGGCAAAGGGCCTGGCAGTTCGAATAGCTAATGGCGGACGACGAGTCGGCCGGAAGCTGAAGCTGAAGCTACTCACGAGACAAACAGAACAAGCTTGGTGCAAATGCCAGCGGAGCGACGCGTCGATGGGAATAGAATGTTGCCGTGACGACATGATGAAAGCTCGTTTGTACACTTGGGGCTTGCCCGTCACGTGTGCTATCGATAAGATCAACAGGTATGACGCCTGCGACTACCAAGGCCGCTGCTGCTGGCCTCGTCTCTATTCCGGCTTCAGGAAAGCCTCAGCTTGGTCGCGCAACAGCCGTATCTGCTTCAGCCTCTACATTCAAGGTCTGTGTTGATGACAGAATTTTCGCGCATCGATAAACCTGGCGGTTCTTTCGATAAGCGACTCCCGACAGTCGACGGCGACGCCATGGCCTAGAGAGCCCAGCACTCCAGCACCAAGAGTCGGCAGCTTCGCGCATCTCGCTCATCACTCCCGCTTCAAACTGACATGACGACCTCGCCGCGCCCCTCGTCGTGTGCCTCCGAGCCGGTCGACCTCTTGGCTGCCACTCCGCATTCGCTGACGCGAGCGCTCCTCGCCAGACGGTCCGAGTACGTGCGGCATCACCAGATCCGCGTCAAGGTCGGCACGTGGAATGTGGCCGCGTGTCCCGGTACAGACAAGGACCTGGCCAGCTGGTTCGTCGACGGCCGCGGCATCGACGAGAGCCTGGCTGCCCTGGACCTCGGCCACAACACTGCCGTCGAGCCGACAAAATCTGGCTGCTCCGAAGCGGTCCGGCTCGTGGGCGACGACGACATAGGTCTCTACGTGCTGGGACTGCAGGAGGTGGTGGATCTGAACACGACGAGGGAATATATGAATCGCGCCGTCTATAACGATCATGGCCCGAGGCAAAAGTGGCAGGCCGCCCTCGAAGCCGCGATGCCCTCCGGGTACCAGCTCATCGTCGCCGAGCAGATGACCGGTATTCTGCTCTTCGTGTACGCGTCAGCTGAGATTGCGCCGACCATCAGCAACGTGAGCACCAAGCAGGTCGGCACGGGCCTCCTGGGTTACTTCGGAAACAAGGGCGCAGTCACGACGAGGCTGGTCTTGGGTGAGACGACGCGAATGGTGTTTATCAACTGCCATCTTGCTAGTGGCGCAGGCCCCAACGCCTTAGACCGGCGGTGCTGGGACGTCGGGCAGATTCTGGCCAAGACCAAGTTCGATGCCGTCGTCCACGCTGGTGTAATCGAAGACGACGGCGAGGGGATAGGCGAAGAAGACTTCGCCTTTTGGATCGGCGACCTCAACTTTCGCCTAGAAAACCTCCCCGGCGACGACATCAGGAGGCTGCTGACGCTACACACGCGCGGCGAGTACGACGTCGACCCGGACCGGCCTCCGCTGCCTCTGGACGGTGATGGCTTCATCGTCATGCGAGGCAGCGAGAGCGACGACGACGCGAGCACGATTACTTCGGCACACTCTCGCGAGCAGAGCTACGACTCCAAGAGTTCCGGCCCCGACGCCATCGACTTTCTCGACGATCCGAGCCAGAATCCCGTGTCTTTGCAGTCCACGCTCGACTCGCTCCTGCCCCACGACCAGCTGAGGCGGGCGATCGCGCAGCGTAAGCTCTTTCACGACGGCTGGAAAGAAGGCCACATCACATTTCTCCCCTCGTACAAGTATGACGTCGGCACTATTGGCCTGTTCGACTCGAGCGAAAAGCAGCGGGCTCCTAGCTGGTGCGATCGCATTCTGTATCGGACGCGCAAGGACAAGCAGGATTACGACCGGCGCATGGCGGAGGAAGCGGCGGCCAGTCGAAAGGACAAGGAGATGAAGACCAGGGGCATCGAGGAAGACGACGACGTCTTGTTCAGCTATGACCCGGACGCCGACGGCGAGGAGCAGCCCAACGGCAGCCCGGGAATCGACTATGACGAGTACGATGACGCGACAGAGAACGGCACGCCGGTCGAGGTTGTGACAAAGGATGGCTTCGTGGATCGCGTGCGTCAGGAAATATATACGTCTCATCAGCGCATCACGTCGTCGGACCACAAGCCCGTCATATCCGTCTTTACGCTCGACTACGACGCCGTCGTGCCGGAGCTCAAGGCCCAGATCCACGCCGAAGTAGCCCGGGAGCTCGACCGGGTGGAAAACGAGGGTCGGCCCGGGATCACGGTCGTGATTGAGGGAGAAAAGCAGCAAGCCGAGGGTGTCGTCGACTTTGGCCCAGTGGGCTTCCTCGAGAGCAAATCGTGCGCGCTGACCATTGCCAATACAGGAAGCGTCGTTGCCACCTTCGCCTTTGTGGAAAAGCCGACGACGGGCGAGGGCGAGGAGCCTTCGGGCCCGGGCTGGCTGACGACGTCCTTCCTGCGAGCTGACGGAGACGAGACGATAGAGCTGGTCGGCTCGGTGACGTTGGAGCCCGGGGAGACCATCTCGGCGCACATCGAGGCCAGGGTCTCGGCCGTCTCACAGCTGCGTTCTCTTAATGACGGCCAGGCCAGGCTGGAAGACATCCTGGTGCTGCGGGTGGAGGACGGGCGCGACCACTTCGTGCCCGTGCGAGGCTCCTGGCTGCCGACGTGCTTTGGCCGCTCGGTCGACGAGCTCATACGCGTGCCCGAGGGAGGCATCCGCAAGTTTGTGCGCGACAGGGGCATCAGGGGGTCGATAGCGTACGACTCAGACGTGCACTGCTCGGCACCGCGGGAGCTGTTCAAGCTTACGGAGGCGATGCAGACTTTGGCTGAGCGATGCGCGGCGGACGAGGCCATGTTGGCGGACATGCGACTGCCCCGGGATCCGGGCTGGCCATTCGAGGCGTCTACGTGGACGGCTGGGCTCGCGGAGCAAAGCTCAGCCAAGGCGGATATCGTCACGGCTATGGACACGGACGCGCCCATCATCAAAGCCCTGCCCTTGGAGCTCTCGTCGGTACACAAGCTCGAGCTGGTTTCGGCCGCCTTGCTACTCTTCTTGTCTGCCCTGACAGACGGGCTCGTACCGCCTCTTCTGTGGGCGAAGCTGTCTGCCGCTCTTCCGAACGTCAACGCCCTACCCACGGCGGACGCCAAATTCCAAGTGCTGGACTTGCTCTCGACGGCGCCGAACCACAACATTGCCTTCATCTTTCTCACAGCCACGGCGTCTCGCGTGGCGACGGAGCTCAGCCCCAGCACGGAAGAGGATCAACCCGGCGGTTTATCGGGGCTAGGCCGACGGCTCAGCTTCCGGCGCGGCGACGAAGACGGGTCGAAGAGAAGGCGGGCCAGGGAGAGAAAGTACGCCGAGATTTTGGGACCTCTGGTCTTCCGGACAGGCGCCAAGGACAAGGCCACGAGGGACATGGAGCGGACTGTCATGGACATGTTCTTGTGCCGCGAGGCCAGAGGCTAGGCGCAAGGCACTGGACTGATAGATGGGAGATGTGGGAGACGCGGTAGGAGGCGAGTCCGGGCTGCGATTTCGAGGCGCTCGTGGTTGAGGAAGAAATCTATGGCTGTTGAAAGGGAAGCCTGCGATATTGTTATTGGGCATCATGGATACGAGGCGAAGACGGATAAACGACGGTAGCGTTCGAGTTGTTTGGGGTTTGTTGTCAAGGTTGGGTGGCTTGAATATTTACGGTTAGAGGCATGGCGTCGAAGAGGAGGGCAAAGGGCGAGAACAGAGCTTGGACAACGAGTGCCGAGTTTCACCGCCTTTTGGAGGAGGGGAGCCTTGCCTGAGTCTTGTTCGTGGAGATAAGGAAAGAAAATGAAGTTGAGTTATTGAATCTTGGGAAGGCTCATGACCGGTATCACGTGATGACGACATGGATCTCTTTATCTGAGCTTTTTCCAAGTTTCATGATATGGCTTTTGATGGCGTCACGCGGCTTCGTCAACAGCCGTCAGTCACTCTCGTGTTGTTTGCGCATGAGGCAGGCAAACGGCGCTCAGCACCTGCCCCGGTGGTGGTGAAGAGCGGCTTCAGTCAGAGGCACGTTTGTGAGGCCGTCTCCGTCTCTTTTTTTCTGTTGGCTCTATGCTAGTTTCTTCGGGACGATATGACTAGATTCCTCTGACGCCATCAGTAGTTTTTTTTTGTTTTTTTTTCCCTTCCCTTCCTTCGGACGACATCATCACCTTATGAGCACGGCGGCAGGACCCTCGACGCGGCCATGTGGTGGGGGATGGGAATCACCGACACGGCGAAGCTGTCGAGAAGCGGGAGGCGAGTGTTTCTGCATAAGGCGGATGAACTGCTGGCCAGGTTGGAGAGGGTGAGGGAGAGGGCTGCGGGGAGAGCTGAGCCGGGAGCTGTTGCGGTTGCCATGGTTGAGAAGGAGAAGGAGAAGGAGAAGGAGGAGGAGGAGGAAGAGGAGGAGGAGGGTGAAGTGAACGGGACGATGAGCATGGACAACGAGATGAACGGAACGACGACCAAAGTTTCGAACCTTGGCAAGACGAGCCGAGACGACAAGGCCGAGGAAACAAGGCAGACACAGATGCAAGACGACAGGCTAGACGGACCAGAGCTGAACAAGCCGAAGCATACGCTGACGCAAGACGCCGAGGTTGGGGAGACGAAGCAGACAACCATGATGCAAGTGTCGTCGTATCAGACGCATCTCGACAGTCGCCAAGACCACGTCTGCCAACAAGCTGCCGACCAACGAAGCCCAGAGAGCAGCAAGCTTTCCCCAGCGAGGGAAGCCGGCCACGTCCTCCTTTCGCCATGGCCAGAGACATTCGCCGGCCGACTTGAGACCTACCTCGACGCCATGGACTCGGACCAATCCAAAGACGACGGACCCGACCAACTGGCCATGACGCCATCTCACCTCGGCCGACTCGACGAAGACATCGGTCAAGTAGCCCACCTTCGGGCGAGCCTGCTAGAGAGCATCAGCCAGCTCGACAGACGGCGTACCTGCCACTCTGACCGCTGGAAGCGTGCCGGTGGCGCCGCCGACGTCGCCGCCCTCATGAAGAGCCGTGGTCTGGGTAGCTTGTTGGCCCGGACCGCGGATACGTACCAAGACCAGCCGCCGCGAGATGAATGGGAAGACTGGTCGTCTCCTCGTTCGGGCCGGTCGAGGCTACGGGGTGCAGAGCAATACTACGGGGGTAGTGACTGGGCTAAGAGCGATAGAAACGTCTCCTGGTGATACAGGTGCTCCCATCATCATCATCATCATCTTCTTCTTCTTCATCATCTTCTTCTTCTTCATCATCATCTTGTTCTTCTTCTTCCTCTTCTTCTTCTTCATCTTCTTCATCTTCCTCATCATCATCATCATCATCATCATCATCGTCTTCTTCTTCTTCTTCTTGCAGTCCCGTGTTTCATAGGCGCTTTTCTTTTCTTCGGGCTACTTAGACATAGATAGACTGTATTTTGACACGGGGCCAGCCAAAAGGGATAGACCAAGAGAGAGAGAGAGAGAGAGAGAGAGAGAGAGAGAGAGAGAGAGAGAGAGAGAGAGAGAGAGAGAGAGAGAGAGTCAACTCGTTTCTGCATTAGATCGAAAGCGGCTCATTTTGTCCGCCATAAATGTGTGTGCCCCTCCCGTCTCATCCCCTCAACCAGTCGTCACAAAAAAACAAATGTCAGATTATACATGCCGGACTTTGGAAAAAGCCGAATCCCCAAAAAGGCAGAGAGAGAGAGAGAGAGAGGACTAGAGCACGTACTCGCGTTGGTACGTGGGATGAGGATCCCACCGCTCCTCAAACATCTGCGAGACCCAGTACAAGGGATGGTCCCAGTCGAAGCGCGTCTGCGAGCCCAGATAGGGGGATTCGTTGCCGTTGAGCATGGGCGTCGCCACCTTGGTCACTGTGTCCAAGTTCAGGTCGAGAAAGAAGGCAGGTCTTGGAGAGGAGGAACTCAGACGGGGGTTGGACTTACGAGCGCCATTGTCCTTGTATCGGCTCCAGATGTCGAGCTGTCTCTTCACGTGATGGTCTGCCCGTGTCTCCATGACCAGATCGTATTGATCCGAGGGGAGTTCTGCCATGAGGTGCGTGTGGCGGTTCCATGGCTCCAGGGGGTCGGGCCAGGGCTTGCAGTTGTAGTAATGCCAGTGCATGAGGATGTTGTTGCACCCGTCTTGAAGCTCCTCGACGAAGCCTGGGATGGAGTAGCGGAACTGTGTCGTTGCGTCAGTCGGTCTAAGCTCATAGACCGAGGGAAAAGGGTGGAAGGGGAGCATACCTTGGTCCCGTGGTTATTCCTCGCATGTCTGTACCGGTCGGCACTGATGAAGCTGGCCTCGTGCAGGAGGATAAAGACGGAGAGATAAATGGTCCACCACCAACGAGGCTGGTTACGGAAGACAAAAGACTCGAGGTCCTGCAGCACACAGCGGCCGTACTTGGTCAGGATACGCGTGTGGTTGATGCTGTCGAACTGGGCGACAATCATTCTCGGGACCGACACCTTGCCGAAGAGGGGGTAGGTCTCGTCCTTGAGCTCGGGCTTCATCCCCAGCTTGTTGTCACCACAGATGAATGCACTGCCCGTGGTGTGGCCTGTGGACCAGTTGTCTCAGCCTCTGATGGTGGACTTTGAGACGGAACAAACGCGAGAAGAGCAAGGGCAAGATCAGGGAAACAAAAAAAAAAAAAAAGAAAAAGGAGAAGAGAAAGAGGCGGGACATACGCATGGCAAACAACAGGATGAAGAGGTTGTGTAGCAATCTCTTTTCTTGATTCTGCTGCTTTCCAGATCCATCTTTAAACTCGTCCTAATCAGCCATGTCAGCGCTGACCCCTGCTCTGCCTGGGACGAGACGACGACACAGTGTAGAAAAGGGGAAGAAGAAGAAAAAAAAAAACAACAAAGACAAACCTCGAGCTTGTGGTAGTGGGCGATGGCCATGGCATAAGTCCGCTTGATGATGTACTGGGAAAGTCCCAGATCCCTCTCGTCCGACGAGACCGTGTTCAGCTTCATGATGGAAGGGATGGCGTTGGCAACGATGTAATCCTCAAAGTAGTCTGCCGTCTGCCATATGCTAGAGAGGCAGTACGGATCGATTTCCTTCTTGCGGCGCACCTCATCACCCATGGGGCCCTCACGAACATACCAGAAGCGAGCGGTGACGTCGCCGGGGCGCGAAGTAAAGGAGACGACCTGCAGCTTGAGCGGCTCATGGCAGATGCCGAGCGTGACTTGGATCGAGTGCACTTCTGCGGGAGAGCACCGATCGCCGACGTCCCTCATCGTCGTCCCGGTCCAACGCTCAGTGAGCTGGAGACCGCCCTGACGGAAGAGGACGGTGTTGATGAGCTTGCCTCTGTGGCAGGCGATGTGGTGAATGGTTTTCTTGGATGTCTTGGACACGAGCTGGCAGGGTATGCACTCGGATGACGGATCGAGGTTGTCTGGAGCGACGCACTTTTTGAAAGGGGGGGGGGGGGGGGGGGAAACAAAGGGGGGAGAGGAAGGGGAACAAAGAGTCAGGACGAGGCGAGGGACCTCTTGTCAAGTAATGATGGAGGGCAAGCTTACTCGGAGTTTCTGGATTCGACACCTTAGGCACGCTTTCTTCCATCGCGTACTCCCCGACTCACTACGCTTCGTTTCATCAGATCGGGAACGTGTCTTTACCTTTTTCCTCTTGCCGTCCGTCTCCGGTGGTTCGTCGCAGGGGCTCTCGTCAGGGCCGGAGCTTACCTGGGCCGGCGTCTGAGTAGAGGTTGAGTCGTCTTCGTCGACTGCAGACGACGAGGTTCGCTGCAGCTCGCCATCTATAGGGATGCCGGATGAGGAGCTGCTCGGCTCGGAGCCTTCAGGATGAGGATACGATTCGCCACCTCCCATGGTAAGAAATGAATCCGAATCCAAGGAAGAATGCTGCTTCCATTGACTTGCCCAGGAAGAAAAAGGGGGAGCGGATGATGGGGTTGATATATGGGCTGGCTCGGCGGCGGATGCCTGGATAGGCGGCTCCCCAAGCGGTACTGAGTCCGTCGCACAAGGCGCCGTCCATGCCGATGCTGTGAAAAGGTGTAGTGCCGGTGCCATGGAGTCGAGCGCCGGATGCGGGAATACCGGGCTATGGGTAGGGCGAGGCCCGGTCAGGGACATCTGGATCTGTTGCAGGAAGACCGGGTGGTAGAGCAGTTCAAGCGGGCCCCTGACCGTCTCTGGCCTCCAGACGTTCTCCGGCTTCCTGACGGTCCGGTCATCCCCGGCGATCGACATGACCAGGGGGGAACAGACCGCCGAATGCAGGGAGCAGTCCAGAGTGGCATCATGGGCGGCCACGGCAACATGACGATATCTTGGCGGGCCGTCATTGTACGAGGTGAGAAACGGCTCTGGCTCAGCTGCTTCTTCGGGTGAGCCGACGTGCCAGGCCTGCTGAAAAGGAGCTACTGCTTCGGTCTCTTGAGCGCCTCCGGCGTGCCACAAGACGTTGGTTGCTTCTTCGAAGTGGTGTCTCTTCCTGCGCTTGGCTGGAGGGTGCTTCTCGAGCTGGAGGAATCCATTAGATCGAGTCAGCAGACCCGGTCGATGAACCGACCCTGGCCGGTCATGTTGTTTGTATGTATGTATGTATGTATGTATAGGTATGTATGTTGTATGTAGCCGGATGACAGAGGGGACAAGAGAGAAATAACAGGGGGAAAGAAAACAAAAAGAGACTTTGGGGAAGAGAAGAGAGGGGAAAGGGGGAAGGGGGAAAGGGACGGAGAGAAGAGGAAAGGAGGGGCGTGCTGGATGACAGCGAACGAGTGGAGGGGGCGTGCAGCGTAATCGACGCGAGGTGATGGTCAGACAGACTGGAGGTCTGCTTCTGGAGCTAGAGACAATGGATCGATCAAGCAGCAACGTCTTCACTTACCAGGACGCGTCCGGTCTCCATATGAGTGCTGATAGATGCGCCGTGCCGTCGACGGAAAA
>LAZP02000483.1:0-15666 GCA_001272575.2 Ophiocordyceps unilateralis
TATACGCGTTAGGCGGGCCCTATATTATCGATGCCGACTAGTAAGCTCTATATCGGGAGGCACTGTTCCTTGTTTAAAGGTTAAAAAAGATTTGACAAAAACATACAGCAGCCGGTGTTCGCTAGTCGTCACCGACCCAACTACTAATCTGCCCCTTACAAGTTTAACTAGGGGAGAGCGGACGGGATCCCGTACTTTCTCGTAGGTATGGCCGTATGTGAAAGACAGCTTCGTAAAACAAGACTAAGAATCTATGCAGAATCGAGCCGTAGCTGCTGGCCATACCTACCCACCAACATGCGTCCACAGACAGACACAGACGGCGAGAGAGAAGGGGAACCGCAGACAAAGATAGACGAGCGTGGTAGGCTTACCTACGGATAGGTAAAACCACAATGATCTTAAAACGAGGGATGTACAACAGTGGCTCGTGCACAGGATCACTGCTCGCTTCACCTGCCTCACCGGCCCGCCGCGCCGTGGCTGCGGCGTTACACCAACGGGCATGTTGCACCGTGTGTCACTCGCCCTCCATCGGCTCTTCTTTACTTTCTGGCGCGCAAACAACCATTGACGGCCTCGCCGAGCGGCCAATCGTCGGGAGGGGGTCATTAATGCGAGCTGCTCGGTAGGGGGGGAGATAGCAGGACCGCGTAGCTCTTCCTTTACTTTGGAGCGTTCAACAGCCCCACTGGGCCATGGATCATGGACATGCTCATGGCATGTGGCCAGTCATGGTAGGCAGACGGGAAAAGAGGTGGTCCTGTGTAACATTGACTGGATTCTCAACCCCAAACGGCGTCTTTTCAGATCCTTTTTTCCTCTTTGCCACTCGTTCCTTTCATTTCCTTGAGCCGGGCACGTAGAGTGACGGTTCTCACATCGTATAGCGGGCGAGATTCTTCTTTCCTGACCACATCTCGTCAGCCAGCTGTGGGCATCAGCAGAGAGAGGACAAGATAGAGACAGTGCCCTGACCTCTGTATTGCCTCTTGTGGAAGGGGAGCACGGGAACGACTCTTGGCTCTCGAGTCGCTTCAGCTCGTGCTGCAACCCATCTAGACATGGTGCCAAAGGAGGGTTGCAGGTTGCAGGCAGCCATCCCGAGTCCGAAAAATAATGTATTTTCAGTCTCCCTCTGTCGCGACTGAAGCCATAACCTGATGATGCTTCGAAACGGTCGGTGGAGCTGGCGGCATCCTCCACGATAACCATGGTGGGGGATCAACGGCTATAAGACCGTCGTTCCCGATAGATTGCGTGACTGAAGCTTGTCTTGTGCAAGTCCTCTTTCTTCCCGTGTAGACTAGCAAGCTCTGGTCTCTTCTTGCCCTCTCCGCCGTTGCTTTACTTTATACGCCTCCCATGAAGGTCGCTGTCGTCGGCGGTGGCCCGGGCGGGCTGGCAACGCTCAAGTTTCTATCCACAGCGCACCTCTTCTTTCCCATAGAGCCCATCGAGGCCCGTCTATTTGAAGCAGAAGACCGCATCGGCGGCACCTTTGTCTATCGAGTTTACGAGGACGCCGAGGTGCGAGTCTGTTGTCGTCGACCTCTTTGCCGACTGTCTCCCCCTTTTTGGGACCCTGCTGACGTGGAAACGACGCGCAGCTCGTGTCGTCCAAGTACCTTACGGCCTTCTCTGACTTCCGGCTGCCGGCAGATGCGCCGGATTTCGTCACGCCCCAGGCCTATGTCGCCTATCTCGGTGCCTATGTCCAGGCCTTTCGTCTAGCCGGCTCTATCGAGTGCCAGGCTCGAGTCATGAGCATCAGTCGGAGGCTAGGAGGCGTCGGACACGTTCTGACCGTCCGCAAGCCCGATGGACGCGAATTTCGCTGGGACTGCGACGCCGTTGCTGTCTGCTCGGGCCTTCATGTCCACCCTTACGTGCCGCATATACCAGGCATCGAAAAAGTGCCGGTGGTGATGCACTCGTCGCGCCTCAAGCGCCGCGAGCAGTTTGGACGCGGCACAAATGTCGTTGTGTGCGGTGCAGGAGAGACGGCCATGGATGTGGCTCATCTGGCCGTCACGTCGCCCACGGCCTCCGTCACCTTGTGTCACCGAGATGGCTGGTTCTGCGCGCCCAAGGTTGCTCTGGGGCCCTGCGATGGAACGTGAAGCTGTACTGACGTTGTTAACAGATTATCCCGACACCGCGCGCTCGCCGGCAAAAGGGTCCAACACGACCTAACAAGCCCGTCGACACATCCGTAGCCAGCCTCTTTGACACGGCCTACGCTCATCCGATTCTGCAGCGAAGTCGGCTGCTGTGGTTCGCCTATGATCAGTGGGTGAAAAAGATGCACTTGCTCATCTCGGGCACCGAGGAGGGCCCCGATCAGTGGCAGGGTCATATCAGCCCTGAACGAAAGAATCTCGACTCAAGTGCGTGGCATGTCTCTCGGGAAGAGGAATCATGAACTTATACGGATCATAGTCTTTCTCTGCAAGTCGGACCGCGCCTTGCCGTACATCTCCGAGGGCCACCGATCACAGTCGTGGTGGAACCGGAAGCGGTCCAGCATCATCAACGTGCCTCTCGGAGACACTCAGGGCAGACGGATCGACGTCATGAAGTGGCCGAGCAAAGTAGACGCAGATGGATTCATGCACGTGGCCGAGGACGACTCCAGCGGATCGGGCGCAACGCGGCGCATTCGGGCCGATGTCGTCGTCCTGGCCACGGGCTACTCGACTGACTTTGGCTTCCTCGATGACGACTACCCTCGGCCAGGCCAAGCCGATGTCCGCGGCGTGTACAAGAGCGACGACGTCTCCCTAGCCTTCATCGGTTTCGTACGGCCAGCCATCGGAGCGATCCCGCCGCTGGCCGAGCTGCAGGCTCAACTATGGGTGCTGCGCCTCTTGCAAGCCCGGTTCCCGACTGTGATGCCCCGAGGCCCGGGCCGCGACGCGCTGAAGACGTACGAGCTGGACTATGGGCTTCACCCGCGGTGTGGATACGACTTCTTCGCCTCCAAGGGCGGCGTCGATCACGAAGCTTATGCTTACCAGCTGGCGCTGGACATGGGCGCGGCACCGACGGCAACGTACGTGGCGCGGAAGGGATGGCGCCTGTTCTTCACCTGGGCCATGGGATCCAACTTCAACACCAAATTTCGCCTCGTCGGCCCGTGGCGCTGGGAAGCGGGCGCTGAAGCCGTCATGCGCGGTGAGCTGTTTGCCGTCGTTCGCCGTTCAGGCGGCATGCTGTGTAAGTATCGACGAAGTAAGGGGAGGGGAGAGAGAGGCAGAGAGCGTGCGCTGACGGCTGAGGATAGACTTGATGACTTACACGCTGATTCCGTTTACCATCTTTGGCACCATCAGTCTGGCTCTGCATGCCTGGTCCGGGGTGTTGAGTCTGCTGAGTGCGGCTCTGCGAGTGGCCATGAGACGGCCTCGCAAGAAACGCACTGTATAGCGAGGCGGAAACGGATTGGATCGGGATGGATGAGCGATGGATGGGAGGAACAGTCTAGGGGAGACAGACTTGTTGGGGGAATGAAGTTAGGTTGGTTTCGGTGAGGATCGGGGAGGGCTCGGTGGCGGACCGGAGGTGTGGGGCCGACATTTGCGGGATGAATATACGGCACAGGGCTTTCTGTTTGGTTCATCGATTCACTGGAATTGTGCTACGTTAGTTATGACCAACTTCTTGCATCAAGTCTAACAAAAGTAGTCATGCATGTATTGAAGGCTTCAACCTGGCTCGTCTTGATTGACACACTCTCTCAATGAACAATAGCGACGCCGCTGCACGTGACTTTCTGCAGGGCATAACCCTGGCGCCTTGCATGACCCAATCGGTGAAAGAGTCGAGTCGAGCCCATGTTATAATCAGCCACCGCCGCGGTGCTCGACAGCCGTCGACGGCTCCGCGCAGAAACGAACGGCAAGAGGATGGCCCGCAATTCGGTGCAGCCTCATGGATGGGCGGCTCTGAAGCTGCCCAACGAGACGCTGCGTGTGCTGCAAGTCACGCCGAATACGTGGGTTCGACACCAACCCGTCCAGGCCCTCACGAACTGACAACCAGTGACCAGAACCATCTCACTGGGAAAATACGGCTCCTTTCCGAGCAATCTCCTGATGGAACGGCCATTTCATCTGACGTACGAGGTTCAGGAGCGTCGCGAGGGCGAGTCCTTTTCACGCCTACGCATCGTGCCCGGAATCGAGCTCAACGCCGATGTCTTGGCCGAAACGGTCGCTGGCGGAAGTGGTGATGATGATGATGACGACGACGAGATGCCAGTCGAAGGCGAGGAGATGGCGCTAGTCGATGGCACCGGCCCAGTCTTGGCGCAAGAAGATGATCCCAGCGGCTCCACGAGGCAGACGCTGACGACGGACGAGATCGAGGAACTCAAGCGCAAGGGTGCCGACGCTGGCAAGAAGCTCGTCGCCAAGCTCATGCTGTCGCACACGGCGCTCGACCAGAAGTCGGCCTTTTCCCTGGCCAAGTATCGGCTGCTAAAAGAGAGGAAATTTCTGCGGCGCTTCACCGTGTTGCCTGTTGATGTGCCGCTCCTTGCCCGCTGGATGCTCGAGGTGCGCGAACCGGCCAAGATTCTCGACATGCGCCTCGAGCTCATCGGCCTTGTCTCTTGCTGGGCCGACGTCCATTTCGGTGGCGTCCATGGCAGGTGGCTCGCCGTTGACGATACTGGAGGCCTGCTTGTCGCCGCCATGGCCGAGTCCATGGGTATTCTGCATCGGGATGCGGCGGCGGAGCTCGATGCCGAACCCGATGCCGAGGATACGAAGCCCGACGAGACGAGACTTGACGGCGCGAGACCCGAGGACACAGTAGCTGACGACACTATAACACCCGACGAGGTTTCCCCTAAACGCCGCCGGACAACAAACTGTCCCCGCAAACGGCTTCGGCGCGACGACCTGGACGACCGCTACGCCCCCGGAAACACAATCACTCTCCTCCACGCAAACACGCAGCCCAACCTCTCTCTCCTCCGCTACTTCGATTTCGACGCCAGCGATCCCAACCCTCCAACTCCTCACCACCCGCTCTTCACCCACTTGCTGGCCTTGTCATGGCTTCAGCTCGTCAGCCCCGAAAACGACCCGGCCTACGCCGAGCGTCCTTCCGACGTGCCGGCCGAGGAGCTCGCGACGTGGAAGCCGAACCGGCGCGGCAACTACTTCCGTAAGCGTCGCCGCTGGGCCCGCATCCGTCAGGTCGTCGACGGCACCCGCGCAGGTGGCTTCAGTGGCCTCGCCGTCGCCAGCACCATGGATCCCGTCTCCGTCCTTCGCCATGCGCTTCCGCTGCTTGCTGGCGGCAGTCCCATCGCCGTCTACTCGCCTCATATCGAGCCGTTGGCGAGGCTGGCCGACTGCTTCACCATCGCCCGTCGCGCTGCTTGGCTTTCGTTGCCGCCGGCCGCTGCCGAGGGCCGGTCGGCGGCAGAGCTGGAATGTTGGGAGGGCACGCCCGAGTTTCCCCTTAACCCGACGCTGGTCCTGGGCGCCACTGTACACACAAGCCGAGCAAAGAAGTGGCAGGTCCTGCCGGGGAGGACGCACCCGTACATGACGGCCCGCGGCGGCTCCGAGGGTTACGTCTTTACCGGCTGGCGGGCCGTTCCCGCCGAGGGAAGAGTTTCGGCGAGAGGCAAGTTTCAGAAGAAGAGGGCGGGCGGCGCGTGAAGACCAAAATCTCTTCCTTGTTGTTTGGACATGTACATGAAGCCGGGAAAAGATACCCACGGATGAGCCCGCTTAGACTCCAGCTTCATTTGGACAGATGGAACGTAAAAGCAAAGGAAGAAATAAGCATGTTTCTCAAAGCGCCTTGCCCATAAACTTCCTCTTGGTGAAGCTCAACCACCACTTGCTCGGCTTGGTCTCGTCGTCGGCATAGATCCTGGCGAGCAAGCGGATGGCGAGCTCCTGGCGCACCTGGGACATGTACAGCTTTAGCTGCTCGGCGTCCTGTCGGTCCCGCGGCGGCTCGTACATCTGGCCAAGCGTCAGCTCCGAAGGGAAAACAGGGAGGGTCGGCAAGAAGAGGTAGCGGACCTGATTGAGGGGAAACCCGGGGTCGCCGGGTATGGCGAAGTGAAGGTCGAGTGCGAGGTTCATGACATCCTTTTGCGCATCGCGGGCGGAGGCATTAGGCTTAATCTTCTGAAGACAGTCGCTGAGAAACCAGATGCCATAGACGAGGAGACGATCGGCCGGGCCCTGGATCTCGAAGTTGCGGAAGAAGGTGTTTGCGCGAAAGAGGGAGAGCGTCTCGTCAAGGATGTCGTAACTCTCGTTATCCGGGTCTGGCGATTCAGCAGGTGGGAGCGGGGGCGCGGGAATCGGTAAGGTGTAGGCCGGGCCACGAGTCTTTGTGCGCAGAGGGAGGAGGGGGAAGTTGCCGATGAGACGTGGCGGGTTGGGATCGTCGTTGAAGACGGAGTTGTAGGCCTGGGAAGGAAGAGGAGAGGAAGTGAGCTCGAACGAGTGAAAGATGGGAGGGAAGATTGCTTTTAGGGGGGGGGGGGGGAGGGGTTAGTTATTGTTGTTCCATGACGTACCGGCATCTTCGTGTGAGGGAGGGGAGAGGGGACGGGCAAAGGGCTCGACAGGCTGGGCGAAGCTGACGACGATGACGACGGCAGCTCCGGATGGCGGCGCGGTCGGAGGGTCGGAGGGGGTGGCACGGCCGAGAAAGTTGACCATAGGCAGCTACCGGGTAGGTAGGAACGTACGCAGCTGGACGACGGAATGGTCGTTTTTTGGGTTGCTGCCTAAAGGATCACGTGTCCTCGCTCCTCGCCCGCGCCTGCCGCAAATGGGTAGGCGAGACGCGTGACACGTCTCCAGCCAACCAGCAGCGCCGCTAAAGAGGCGCCGCCCCAAGGCAAGCTGCGTACCTATTCACGGCCTGTCGACTTTTGCCGCCCTTTTCTATTTCTCTCCCTCTTTCACCTTCATCACCCCCCCCCTTCTTCCTTCTTTCCCTCTTCTGACGACGACGACGACGACGACGACGACGACGACCTCTGTTTTTTTTTCTTTTCTTTTTTCCTCACCTTTCAGCGGCGGCCAAGTCATCTTCTGCTGTCGCCACTCAACACGAACACAGACAGATAACGAATACCCCTCCTCCAGAGGTCCCTTGGTTTTTCTTCGCCCCTGCCATCAAATCACTGATTCACAGGCCGGCCCGATAGACAAAGAGGCGGGATTCACCTCAATCTCTTTCGCCCTGGAATCTCTACAGTGAGAATTCCAGCTACAGGGGCGCTTCGTCTTAAAGCGTTGCTCTCTCTCTCTCTCTCTCTCTCTCTCTCTCCCTCCTCGGCTCGGCCTTACCCGTTGCTCCCCTCCCTTGGGCAGGCAAGTCTTTGCGCGAGACATCCAGCAACCGTCGCCCAGCAGTCGTCCAGCATCGTCGTTCTTTTCATCTTCGTCGCTTACCATGGCACCTGCTCGACTCTTACTACCTTCCGATCTCGGGGTTTCCTTTCGCGACGAACCAATGTCGTCGTTGCTTTCGCCCGAGCGCGACAAATCGTCGCCGCCGCCTCGTCGTCGTCTTCGTCAACAACAATCGCCACCGGCCGATGATGTGCCGGACACGACGCAGCTTCCCACCGATATGCTGGACGCGACGCTGTCATCGCAGCCTAAATTGATTCGCTTTGCCGACACCGTCGTCATGCCCGCTTCCGCCGCCCAAAGTCCTGACTGGCTGGGTCGACCCGATCGTCCTCCCTCTGACGGCTCGCTTTGCGCCGTCCTTCGCAAGCACTCCGGTCTCTCACTCTTCGTCCGACCCGTCGGCTGGACCGATCTTCACACCAAACTCCTCGACGTCCGCTTCTCCGAGCTGCCCGCCTGTGAGTCGCCTCGGCCCGTCAACGTGGCTGGATCGCGGCCTCCTCGCGGACTGTTGCGTCCGTCGCCCACCATGACCTCTCTCAGCGCGGCCTTGACGGAGATTCTGCGACCGGCTGCGAGGCACGTCGTTGTTAATACCAACGCCGTCCAGACAATGCTATCAACGCTCTGGCCTGCTCCATTCACCAAGCCGCTCCTCAACCCCGAGCTGCCTCTCTTCTTCGGCGACCGCGCCTATCACAAGGCTATCCGCACGCCTATTATGTGGAATTTTCCCTCGACGTCCAGGATGGCCGCCGCCCACGATGACTTCGATCTTCCCATGATGTGCTACATTGGAAAGAACCATCTGTCCATGATGCGCTGTTCCAGCGCGCGCCCGGCCGCCTGCCCCAACGAACCCATCATGCGCTTGCAGCGAGTGCGGTCAAGGACTCTTATGCCGGCTAACCCGAATCACGACGCGCACTTTGTCGCCATCTTTATAGCTATGGCGCAGCGTCACTTCTACCCTTCGCTTGCGCCGTCACCGAAGAAGGAATCTAGGTGGTGGCCCTTTGAAAGCACCTCGCCGCGGCCTAAATTCCGCGACCTCAAGCTCAGGCTCCTCAGCCACGACGACGTGACGGGCGAGTTCATCGTCTACACGGCCCGCGTAACAGCCAAGTTTCTCGAGAGGTTTCACAAGCCGAGGAAGACGGCGCGAGACGCAGCCGGCAAGGTGCCCGGCCTCGACATCGAGTACACGAGGATACCCATCTGGCCGATCCTTGGCCTGCGCGAGCGTCTAGGAAAGGCACTTGGCCAGGACCTGGTCGGTCCGTTTGACGAATCGTCTATGGAGACGTGGGACTACGGCGAGGAGGAGGCTGATGGAAAGGGACAGGCCAAGGGCAAGAGAAAGCGACAGTCGGTGCTGGATATCTTTAGCGAAGGCAGCGAAGAGGCGACGGACGACGAGGGCCCGGACCGGCTGGGCGTCAAGAGGAGACGTCTGGCGGAAGGCTCGACGGTGGGCGTCGCGGCTTAGAGCTCTGCAAGGCGCATGACGGCGATGCGGAGACCAAGATTTACGACAGCGACGGCGTTTGGTACATGACGGCTTACGACCCCCCATTCATACCTACATACGAAGATGGCTATCTGTGCGACCTGAGTGGAGGTGAGAGGAGCAAGTTGGTCAGGCTCATGCTGCCGAGGCCATGGCGGAGGAAAGCCTATTCTGTTGGGCGCGTGCTGGACGCATGCAACGTCGTTATGCACACTTGCCTACATACATATATGGGGTTGTCTTGTGACGTGACGGCCGGGAGGAGAAAAGGGAAGCTACCATGTAATGCCGGGTACGAAGAGGGATAGTTGTCAGTTGACGCCGCGAGTTGACGGACGTTGGGGGGGGATGTTGCAGGGAGGTGTCTATGGGGATGGATAGCAGACTGATGGCTATCTATCTACAGACCAATATAGGGCGAGTTAATGAATTGCCGTGAGTGTGGGATAGTTGCCGGTTAGAACCTGGCTGACTGGCAGCCTGGCTATGTAGGCCACTGGCTTGTGAAGGCGAGACGGCGGCAGTCGACTCCGAGGTGGGCAGCCTATTACCGTGTCTATGCAGAGTAGCGGCAGCATCGAGCCATACAACGAGACCATACGTACTACATACATGGCACGCATATACACACATACACACATACGTAATGAAAGGAACTCGTATTTGCAAAATGGCACAAGTCCAGTCGTATCAAGGGCCGCAAGCCCATGACCGGGGACCGGGGAACGGAGAACTCGGAGACGAACCCCGGCCGGAAGCAGCAACCATGTCCGGCCAATTTTTATTGAATTTTTTATTGAATTTTTTTTTTTTGGATGGGACGATTTTTCCATGGCTTTTTTTCGTTGCCATGGTTTACTTTTTTTTTGGTTATGTAGTTAGTTGTGTATGTACAGTAAGCCAGCGACGAGAAACGAGCAAAAATCATGTCCAACTATCCGGTATAGATTGTGAGCGAAAATTACCATGGGTGTGCTCGTTTTGGCCTGTTAAGTAAAGTAAAGTAAAAGTAAAGGTCAGTCACTGTATGTAAGTAACATGGGTAAAGTAGGCAAAGGGGAAAAAAAAAAAGAAATTGGGTAGAAGAGCCTTTTTTTTTTTTCGTTGAAGCTGCATGTTCGTCTTTGGAGCTTGTGTGTGTGTGTGTGTGTGTGTATATCAGGTATAGAGTGCTTGGTAAAAGGAGGTTTCGCGACGGCTTTCCTCGCGGGACGAGTTCCGTCCCCTTTCTTTCCCCCCCCCTCTCGTAGCCCGCCATGCGTCCGTCCTCAACATACATCCATCCATCCACCCATCCATTCATTCACTCATACGTACATACATATAATGTACAGCCAAGCGAGAGAAAGGGTTCCTTTTGTTCTACGCATGGCGGAAATTGCGCCTTCTCCGTCCGGCCGTCCGGGGAACCATTCCCCTTTTTGTTTTTTTTCTTCTCCCCCCTTGCCCTCATCGGATGTTATAAAAAAGGCGTCGTCAGGTTCTAGGATGAAATCACATCTACAACTGGATTGATTGAAATTTTTCCATTCTTTTTTTTTTTTTCCCCTCCTTCCCCCCCCCCCCCTTTTTCTTCTTCTTCCATCATGGTCTTCTCGATTCTCGGCCCCGTGCTGTCTAGCCTATTCCTCTCGGCCGTGCTAGCCGTCCCGTCAGCCGAGTCGGTTTCGGGACCGGTGACGGAGTCGGGGACGGGGACGCGGACGGGGACCGGACCGGACTCGATTCTCCAACCACCATGGAAGACGGTCGACGTCCTTCTCGGATCGGGCCTTCAGCTCACCGGACGGTCGAGCGACGGCGTCGAAAGCTTCAACGGCGTGCCGTACGCGGATCCGCCCGTCGGACCGCTTCGGCTCAAACCACCCAGGCCATTCTCCGGCCAACTCGGAAGGCGGGACGCGACCCAGGCGGCGGCCGTATGTCCGCAGATGCTATTATCGTCAAGCGCCAAAAGCAGAATCATGAAATTCGCGGGAAAAATACTCGACTCCCCCTTTCTCGAGGAATTCAGAGGCCAGGAGGACTGCCTCACGCTCAACGTGCAACGACCCGTCGGCGCCAAGGCAGGCGATAAGCTTCCCGTCCTCTTCTGGATCTGGGGAGGGGCTTTCGCCTTTGGTGGTAGTGTCATGTACGACGCTACCAGCTTACTGACCATGGCCATGGAGCAGAGACAGGACTTCGTCTTTGTTGCCATCAATCACCGTCTCGGCGGCTTTGGCTTCCTGCCCGGTAAGGAGGTCTTGGCTGACGGGAGTGCGAATCTGGGTCTGCTCGATCAGAGGTTGGCGCTGGAGTGGGTGGCGGATAATATCGAGGCCTTTGGAGGCGATCCGGATAAGGTGACGATTTGGGGTCTCTCGTCCGGTGCCATCTCCGTCTTTGATCAGATGATCCTCTATGGAGGAAACGCCACGTACAAGGGCAAGTCGCTCTTCCGCGGCGCCATCATCAACTCGGGTGGAGCGGCGCCTGCGGATCGAGTCGACGGCGTCAAGGGACAAGCCATATACGACGCCGTCGCCCACTCGGCCGGATGCTTCAACGCGACCGACTCGCTCGAATGTCTTCGCCGGCTCGAGTACCCGCTTCTGCTGAATGCCATGAACTCGGTCCCGGCCTTCTTCTCCTACTCGTCCATTGCTCTGTCCTATCTCCCTCGACCCGATGGCGTCGTCCTGCCGGATAGTCCCGAGCGGCTCGTCCAAGCAGGCCGCCTCCACGCCGTACCCATCATCATCGGCAACCAGGAAGACGAGGGCACCACCGTCGCCCTCTTCCAGTGGAACCTCACGACGGCCGACCATCTCGCCGGATACCTGTCCAACGTGCTCTTCCCTTCTTTCCCCGTCGCCAAGCTCAAGCAGTACGTCCATCTGTACGATCCTGCCCTGCTGCAGGGCAGTCCGCACCGCACGGGGCTGCTGAACGAGTTGTATCCGGGCTATAAGCGGGTGGCCGCCGTCCTCGGCGACTTGACCTTTACCCTCTCCCGCCGAATCCTGCTTCTGGCTCTGGAACGCGTCAAGCCGCAGATGCCGGTATGGTCGTACATTGCATCCTACAATCACGCTCTGCCCATTCTCGGAACATTTCACGCCTCCGACGTCTTCCAGATCTTCTTCGGGCTGCCGTCCAATTACGCCGCGCGGAGCTGCCGTACCTACTATCTCAACTTCTTGCATAACCTTGATCCGAACAAGGGCGTCGTCCGCTACGGCTTTTGGCCGCGCTGGAATAGCGTTCGTAGGGACCTGATGTGGTTCCGCTGGCCGTGGGCGAATGATGCCATGAGGGATGACTTTCGTAGCGGAGCCGAGGCATGGCTAGAGGAGAATGCCAATTCGTTACACATGTAGATGCAGGGAAGACTTGAAGAAGACATGTTCGGATTCCGAGAGAATGAATGAATTGGCTTACGTTGGAGGTTGGGAATGGCCGTCGAAAGGGGGGGGGGGGGGGTGAGAGAAAAGGGGCTTCAGGCAAGGAAGGGCAAGGAAGGGCTGGAGGAGGTGGTGACGACGGCTTACTAAAAGATGACTACTGCAAATGCAAATACCCCTTGGCAACCAGCCACTCCCTCAACGACGCCTCATCCCTCTTCCGATAAGCAGCCCTGCCCATGACCCGATCCCTGACCGTCGCGAGCGTACGATTAAAAGCCCCCGTATCCTTGTCCTTGAAGAAGGCATCCATATCATCCACAGCCGCCTCGTCCACAAAGCTGCCGAGCGAGACGCGCACAAAGCGATCCACGACGATGGGGTTCCCCAGCTTCGCCAGACACGCCTCCCAGTTATCCTTGACGTACTTCCACTGCAGGTCGCGCGCCAACGCCTTGTCCGCCAGCGAGGAGCCGAGCACGTGCATGTCGGCCGGCGGCACCGAGTCGCTCGAGGTGCCAAAGTTGAAGGGGATGATGGCTTCCAGTATCATCTTCTCGTCTTCGGCCGCCGCGAGAGCCTGCAGGCAGAGGGGCTTGCCGTCGACCGACTTGGTAGTGGACCACTCCTTCTTGATGATGTCGACGGCACGGCCCGGGTCGGCGCGGACACCCGCGCGCCAGACGGGCAGCCGCAGAGACGGCGGGATCGGGCTCTTGTCCGCGTCGGCCGCCCAGGCGTCGAAGCGACGGAGGGCCTCGTCCACCGTCTCCTTGTGGCGGCACGAGACGGCCGAGCCAAGGAGCTTCTTCCGCAGAATGCTGGCAAGATAGCCCTCGTCCGCGGGAGAATCCCATCCCACCTCACGCACCTTGTCGTCGATGAGGAGCCGCGTGAGCTCGTCCAGGCCCCGTCGCAGCTCGGCGTCGCCGCAAAAGACGGAGCGCACCGAGGCGACCGAGTCGAGCACCTGCGTCCAGACGAGCGGGTGCTCCTCGGCGCGGAAGCCGACGAGCAAGGTCAGCAGCGAGGCCGTAGTGCCGTGGCCGGAAAAGGCGAGCTCGGCCGTGGAGCCGATGATGGCGATGCGGTCCTCGGCGCTGAGGCGCGTCAGCTGCCCGCTCAGACGGGAAAGCCGCGGCGGCGGGTAGTTGACGCGGTAGAAGCCGGTGGCGCCGCTGTTGAGCTTGTAGAAGTCGTCGTCGACGTGGCGGATCGTGTCCGTCTTGGTCGTCAGCGACAGGCCCGGCACGACGCCGGCCTGGCCGCTGCGACCCTCGAAGCCGAGGGGCAGCCACCAGGTGGTGACGTCGTCGTCGGGCTCGACATCGCCCGTCGACAGGAAGCGCGACTGCGAGACCGTCACCTGGCCGGGCTCCTCGGCGACGGTCAGGACCGGATGACCGACGCGGGAGATCCACGGCCCCATGATGCCGGCCACGTCCTGACCCGAGGCGTCGGCCAGGGCGCGCCACAGGTCCTCGGTCCGTGCGTTTCCATATGTGTGAGCCTTGAGGTAGCGCGAGACGCCGGCGAGGAAGACGTCGACGCCGAGGTGGCTGGCCAGCATGCGGATGACGGCGCAGCCCTTGAGGTAGCTGATGTGGTCAAAGATCTGGTTGACATCGAGGGCGTCACGGACGGGCACGTGTATCGGATGGCTGGCGCGGATGCCGTCGAGGTGAAAGGCGGCCTCCATGCCCTCGTTGACGAATTGGGCCCAAACCTCCCAGTCAGGGTGAAGGTGGTTGACGGCGTACCAGCCGACCCAAGTGGCGAAGCCCTCGTTGAGCCACAGCTCGTCCCACCAGTCCATGGTGACGAGGTTGCCAAACCACTGATGGGCGAGCTCGTGGGCGACGACGTAGGCGACGGCGTTGCGGAAGCGAGAATCGGACGTGCGCTCGTCGAAGAGGACGGCGGTGGTGCGGTAGGTAACGAGGCCCCAGTTCTCCATGGCGCCGTGGGTGAACTCGTGAACGGCCAGGAGGTCGGCCTTGGGCAGCGGATAGTCGATGCCAAAGACCTGGGAGAAGAAGTCGATGATCTTGTGCGCGTGCTCCAGCGCCCAGCGTCCCTGTTCGGCCAGGCCACGGGTGGCGTAGACACGGACGGGAAGACGCTTGCCATTGTAACGACGGGTGGTGAGGGCCTCGACGTGGTCAAAGTCGCCGACGGCCCAGGCGAGCAGGTACGTGCTCATGACGGGCGTCGTCTCAAAAGACACCAGCTTGAAGCCGTCGCGGCCGGCCGGGCGCTCGGCGCGAACCGGCATATTGGCGAGAGCGACGAGACCCGACGGCACCTCAAGCTCGAGATCGAAGGCGGCCTTGAGATTGGGCTCATCGAAGCAGGGAAAAGCACGACGGGCATCGCACGACTCGAACTGGGTGCTTAGCATATAGTGCCACTCGTCGTCGTGAGGTACAGCCACGTCGGCAGGCGGCGCCTCAGCGGGACGGTAACGACTGCGGTAGAAGCCCGCCATCTCGTTATTGATGACGCCCTCAAAGTCGACGACGACAGCGGCGCGACGGGCAACGGGCAGCTCGCGGTCAAACGTCATGCTGGCTCGCTGAGCAGGGCCATCGTAGCTTATGTCGGTTGTCTCAAAAGCCTGCGAAGACTTGGCCTGATCGACGGTAACGGAAGCGCGCGAAATCTTGAGTTGGAGGGCATTGACGACGATACGGTTGGTAGGCTCGACGATTTCGGCCTCGATGGTGACGGTGCCCTTGTAGGTCCATGCCTTGAAGTCGAAAGCCGAGAGGGAGAGGCGATAATGAACGGGCTTGACGTGACGTGGGAGAATATCGCGATCGGCCATGATGCTGAAGACTAGGCAGAGAGGGGAGGGAGAAGAAGGAGCATGAGTTAGAAGACTCTGTGAGTGTGTGTGAGTGTGTGTGTGTGTGTGTGTGAGAGAGAGAGAGAGAGAGTGAGAGGGAGAGAGACAGAGAGAGTGAGAGGGAGAGATGAAGAGCGCAGAAAAGGAGGATTGCAACGACGGCAGGTCGGCTGGCTATTTATCACCTCGCGGGCGGGGGCTGCAGCCGTGCGGGGGAGAGAGTGGCGCGCCTTGCTGCAAGACCAACAACAACCAGATCCGACAGAAGCGGCCGTGGCGCAAACAGCAACCGAGGCGAGCGCCGCCACAGTCGGGGGAGCGGTCGACGAATAGCTCCGGCGCCGTGATGCCGGGCAAACGGTAGCTGCCGGCCGTCGGCGGGGGCCAAGAGGCTGTGGCTGCTCGTCGTCGGGAGAAGGCGGTGGACGCGGTGGACGGCGAGACGCATTTGCGTCGGCTCAGCGGCGGGCCGTCATCTGTTCGTTTCTCTCTCTCTCTCTGTGTGTGTGTGTGTGT
>LAZP02000484.1:0-15987 GCA_001272575.2 Ophiocordyceps unilateralis
TATATATATCTATCTCTTCTTTTGTTCGATTACTGACCCTACCGTCTCAGCCTCCACGCGACGCCCATGTTTCTCATCGCATCTTACGTGCCAGCCTTTGCGCCCATCAACGTTTACTTCGCCCCCAGCCAATGGTAAGAACTGACAGACAAAAAGTGACGAGCTCTCCACTGACGACGAGTGGTAGGATTCATCTGTCCATTTTCATGTTCGAAATCTTCACCGTCTTTGTCCCCGTCTTCGAGGTCATCAGGCTCGGGATCCAGAAGAGACGCGTGGCCAACCTGAATGCCAAGTGGGACGCTGAGTCGACGACATCGACTCTGACGCCCGGCGACTGGAGGAAGAGATCCACCATCTACATTGGCGGCGAAAAGACCAGATGGACGCTGGACGAGGAGCTCGGTGATCGCCTGCTGAGCATGGCCGCTCTTGAGCACGTCCTCCACTCGAACCCGGGACCCCTTCAAGAGTTCTCCGCTCTCAGCGACTTCTCGGGCGAGAACATCGCCTTCCTGACCCGCGCCGCGTCGTGGAAGTCGTCCTGGCCAGGGACCGAGGACCAGAGGCTAGAGGCTTACAACCGCGCCCTCGACGTCTACGCCACCTTTGTCAGCCCTCGAGACGCCGAATTCCCCCTGAATCTCTCTTCTGTGGGGCTCCGCCAGCTCGAGGCCGTGTTCGAGAAGCCAACGAGAATCTTGTACGGCGAGGCGCGCACGGACCTGGCCACGCCCTTCGCGGACGAGCCGCCTTACCCCGGAGCCGACTCGAACCCGACGCGTCCGACGGCTCAGTACACGGGCGAGATTCCCGATGGGTTTGGCCCGGATGTATTCGACGCCGCCATTTCCCACATCAAGACTCTCGTCTTAACCAACACGTGGCCCAAGTTCATCGAAGAGATGCAGTCGCCGAGGAGGAAGTCGAGCGAAACGAGCTGGTCCGGCTTCACCGCCAACTCACAGTCATCACTAGCCAGCCGGTTATCGAAGCAATTATCCAAACTCATGGATCCCCTGCTGAAAAAGCAGTGAAAACACTCTGCCGTCGACTGGCGGTTCGGGTGTACTGCCGGTGGCCTTTTCCCACCGCTTTTATTTTGCACAAAGCCCTACCTAGTGCTTGCACAGAAAGGGTCTTCTCCCTTCTGACTCTCCATCTTGGGAGGCTGTTTGTTTGTATTATCCTTCCAACCCCCCTCTTTAGGGGGATGGTTGCCTTTCCGGCACCACGGTAATTGTGAATAGTAATAGCGGGAGTCTCACAGGCAAAGGGGGTGGTCTGAGGGGCAAGATGGGCATTTTTTTTTTTTGGCCTCAAAGCAGAGCTTGAGGCAGACGTGTGTGATGCCTGTGTGCATGTCTATCATATGTCTAGGTATATGACATGATAGTATCATCCGGAATGCGCTCTATGCGATGGGTGATTATGGACATCTCTTCTTCATCACAGTCTCCCTCACGGGGGCGGACTTCAAGACGAGCCATATCGTTTATCCAGGTATCCTGTAGCTCGAGATCATGACAAGCAATGTAGAGAATGAGCGTCGTCGAGCTTGTGAACGAAGGTTGTGCATGTTTTTTCTGGATGCTTGGACTGGTCAAGACGTCATGGAAGCTTAGTCACGTCATAGACTACTAAGCCACCCCTCACGTGACATAGACTGCGCAATATCAACGTCCGGGGACGACAACTTGGAGGCCGGTGTGTTGAGTTTGGGTTGCGCCACGGATTCGGTCTGATACGGCGTGCTTCTCTTCCTATACTCTTCTTTCGTGAACTCTCGGACTGCTCTTCCGAAATCCTGCCGGCTCTGGCGCTCCGAAGCAAGGCATGGAGCCCGTCCCGAAGCCCTGACCGTGGCCTAACATCTCTCTGCCCGGAAGCCATGCACGCCACCAGCCGTTTCTTCTCGCCTTCGCAGCCGATCCGGTCTCTTGTGGCTCTCTTCCTTGCATGGAAAGGTTTCCTCCTTGCCGTCGCCTTCGCTGCCTCCTTTGTGCCGGACTATGACACGTCCACCTCGCTCTTCTTCGACCGTGCACACGGAGCAGGCACTCGAGTGCCGGCCCTGGCCACGGCGCTGACGAGATGGGATTCCCTCTATTTCATGCAATCCTCGCGTAGCGGCTACGTCTTCGAGCAGGAATGGGCCTTTGGGGCCGCCTTGCCGATGCTCGTCCGCGCCGTCGTCGTCGCCTTGCCCTGTGGCGCCGTTCCCGCGCTGGAGTCGTTAGTGGCCATTGGTCTGGTCCATTTGTCGCACTTTGTTGCTGTCCTGACTCTTCACCGCTTGACTATGATCCTCTGCGGCGACGCCCAGCTCGCCTATCTCGCTTCGGTTCTGCACATCATCTCGCCCGCCGGCCTCTTCCTCTCCGCCCCATACGCCGAGAGCCCGTTCGCTGCCTTTTCCTTTGTCGGCTTCTTGCTATTCGCCATCGGTTTAAGGGTAAAGCTTGATCAAGTCAGACGAGCGGCGTTCTTTGTGTGCGCAGGCCTTGTCCTGGGGCTGGCGACAACCTTTCGCAGCAACGGACTGGCCAACGGTCTCCTGTTCGCCGTCGAAGCTCTCGGCTGTCTCCCCAGTCTCGCGCGACGTCCGTGTCTCTATTCTCTTATTTCCCTCGCCGCTCTCGTTTTCGGTGGTGTATGCGTTGCCTTGGGCTCGGCAATTCCGCAGGCTGTGGCGTGGAAGCGCTTCTGCCTCGACTCTCCGGAGCCACGGCCATGGTGTTCGCGGACGGTACCGAGCATCTACACCTTTGTGCAAGGCGAATATTGGTTAGTGGTTACTCGCGCCTCCTGCCTGGGCTCCTTGATTCTCACGCCACGCCAACATAGGAATGTCGGCTTTCTGAGATACTGGACCTCGAGTCAACTGCCACTCTTCCTACTGGCAAGTCCCATGCTTGCCATACTCATCTCATCGGGCCTCGCCCTCTTGCGAAACCCCTCGTTGGGGTCGAGGTCCCTCAAGTGCAGACCAGACCCAGACTACCACCGCAGGCTGGTACGCTCTCTCGCGGCAGTTCAGACGCTAGTTGCTGTACTAGCCATCACACACTACCACGTTCAGATAATCAGTCGCCTCTCGTCCGGATTCCCAGTGTGGTATTGGTGGGTGGCGGGATTCATCAAGGATAGGCCGACACAAAGCCGGGGCCGGGCCATGGTCGTCTTCATGGTCATGTACGCCGGCATTCAGGCCGGCTTGTTTGCCTGTTTCCTCCCCCCCGCATGAGGTTGGCGTGTCATTGGATAGGGATGGTCAAGCTGTGTTTGCCTCGTGACGGAGTGCCTGGTTACGCGGCCGGTTTGCCCGAGTAACGTGGCTCGAAGGCGTCTGAAAAGCATGGTCGACTCCGGACTTGCTCTTGGCTTCTCAGGAAGAAAGACGGGAGATGCTGGCCCGGCTTCCTCCTGCGGCTCCTTGCATCCAACTCGTGGACGGCAAGAGACGGGTAGCGGTAGTTGGCGCTTAGGCCTCGAGGTCTCTTTGCCCGAGCAGAAGACAGAGAGACGAGGCACTTGATGGTGCTGACACTACGACGACTAGACCTCCCCTTTGTGTCACCAAGCGTCGGAAAGGCCTCTGCGCAACGTGATTCCCGCTCGCAAGCAGCATCAGTCGCTCGCCTCACTGCTTCCTTGACACGCTGTTAACCGCCGAGAACTGTGGCCAAGTCAGTGACGGAGGGCAGAGGCCAGGCTTCAAGTCACTGCAGAAGGGCCTGGAGCCTTGACTCACTGATACTTCTCATCGACACTTGCCAGGACGTGAACAGCGCAGTCGATTGGCCGTTTTGCCGCCTGTTTTCCAACTCAACTGACGCTGCCAATCTCCCGATAGGAAAGAAAAGTATTTAAACATCTCCATGGCCCTCCCCTTCCCCTGCCTGGACCATCGCCACCAAACTTGGCGACACTTACATAGCCATCACCATCTTATCTGACGCTGTGGCACGCATAGTATTCTCTCGCCTCACTCTGTCCCATCCGCCCTCTCAGCGGAAGACAAAGGATCGGCAGATGCAGCCTCACACCGGCCTCGCATGCCATACTCCGGAAACACTTCACAGCGACATTTACGCCCATCGCGATACATGGTCGAAAATGACAAGCGCGGCAGCCCACGACACGGAAGCCAAGCCTTCATCGGCCCTACCCAACAGCACGTCGGCGGCCGTCCATGAGTCCGGCTCCGGCGACGGTAGGCTGCGGAGGCTGCTCAAGGACGACACGGACCTGAGGCTCTGGCTGCAGCACACGCGATACTTCGACGTCGCCCATCGCGACCGTGTCCTCGACGGCATCCGCAAGCTCCAGGCCATCGACGAGGAGCGTAAAAAGCTCATGGTCGAGCTCCAGGGCGCCGCCGGGGGACTGATGCAGGTGCCGTCCCCAAAGGTACCGCGTCAGGTCACGTCACCACCGTCCGGCTCCGCCACCGACTCGGCCAACGCCGGCTCCAGCGCGGCCGACGAGGACCTGGCCGCGACGACGCTTCCTCTCAAGGGTAGCTCTGCTCTCGTCGGCGCTGCTTTGCCGTCGAGGCCTGCTAAAGTGGCCGCAGACACACGCTTCTTCCTGGTCAAGTGCTTCAACACGGCAAACATTTACATGTCTCAGAGAGATGTACGTTTGCCCACGCTCCTCCTCCTTTTCCTCCTCTCCATGGCGGCCATCGGTTTACCAAGAAACAGGGACTCTGGGTGACGCAGACAAAGAATGGTGACGTCTTTTCACAAGCATTCCGAGAATGTCAGAGCGTTATTCTATTCTTTTCCATCAACAAGTCTCGAGGGTTTCAGGGATTTGTGAGTTGCCTCCCCCCGCCCCCTTCGTTTTTTCTTCTTCTTCTTCTTCTTCTCCTTTTCTCCCCTACCTTGTCCCCGCTAACTCCCATTCTTCTCGCCCTCGCGTGTCCAAAGGCCAGAATGCTATCGGCCCCGGACCCCGGTCTTCCCAAGCCTGATTGGATTCAGAGAATAAACCTCAAGGCAGCGACGGATCCCTTCCGGGTAGAGTGGATCAACACGGCCGTGACCGAGTTCGACCAGGTCGGCGACCTCAAGAACTCGCTCAATGAGTTCAGGTCCGTCGTCGTCGGCAGAGACGGTCAGGAGTATCCGCCCGAGTGCGGTCTCAAGATGATGGCCCTCCTGAGTCAGGCCGCCATCAAGCCCTCCTATTCCGCCGTGGTTGGCCCCGCTCCCAAGCTGCCCTCTACCGGCCGCTCCTCCTTGACCGCCGGCCCCCCCTCGACCGGATTCTCGACCGCTGCTGCAGACGTCGCCGCCGTCCCGCCTTCTTCCCGTCCTTGGCGTGCCGTCCGTCATCGGGAGTTGAGCCCACCGCAGACGCCGCAGCCGGCTGTCTCGACGCCGCCCGTTGCCGAACTGTCGTCGCAAAAGGGTCACCTCAACCTGATTGATTGTTGACTTCCGAGGGGAGAAAAAGGACTGTAAAAAAAAAAAAAACCACGGCCGTCATATGAGGTGAACGCACACTGGGCTTTGGCTTGAAGGACCCGCGGCCGGGGGTTTCTCTGTATTTACCGTATGTTTCCTGGCTGCTCGGCCTTGAGACTGGGTTTCTGTTGTTCTGTCGTCTTCGTAACTGTTGTTTCAGGCAAAATCGTCGCCTGCCATCTATATAACCCCCCCCCCCCCCCTTTTCTGGACCGGTGATGTGACGTGACGAACGGCCTGGCACTCAAGCTTCCAAGTTACGAGGTAGGTTAGTTTCGACACACCAGCCACCGTCTCGAGCGACTTCGCTTTTCACCCTTGATCACATTTTTCCCGGCTCCACGATTTACGACTTCATAGAAACCGAGGGGGAAAAAGATGTCCAATATTCTCACGTCGGAAGAAGAAAAGTAAAGCCCATAAAAATCCAACTCCCCCACCCCCCCCCCTTCCCCGTCCATGGCCGACGTCGGCAAAACCTAGAAGCCGTCCTCGGAGTCGCTATTGTCATGGACCCTGATGGCGCGCCACCTCCTGTCGGTGAGGTCCTGGGCCGCCGTGCCCTCGCTCTCCGGGTCGACGTAGCCACTGCCTCCGACGAAGCTCAGGGCGACGGGCAAGAAGACGAGCGCGTGCAGAGCGGCGAAGACGACGAGGGCTAGCCAGACGCGGAAGTAGTAAATCTCAAAGATCTTGGACCGGGTGAAGGCCAGGACGCAGACGCCGAGCAGCTTGGTGACGGTGATGCCGGAGAAGACGGACCCGCCGACGTTGACCAGCGCCGTCCACGCCCGGGCGTCTCGGCCGCGAAACGCGTTGTTGTTGCCTTCCATGACGGTGCGGGAGGGAAAGGTGAAGGCGCGGGCGATGTGGGCGCAGAACTCGACCGAGATGCCGACGCAGATGATGAGGTTGACGAGCGACACGGCGTTGAGGGAGACGTCGAAGACCGCCATGGCGCCCATGATGTCGACGACGCTCATGACCACCGTGGCCGCCACGACGGCCGACGTGAGGGCCGAGCCCAGGAGCAGGAACGCGATGACGAAGATGATGCCCACGGCCGCGCAGAGGAGCCCGGCCGTGAGCGAGACGATGCTCAGGTACTGGTCGAAGAAGATGTAGAAGACGCTGTACGGGAACACGTCCGCGCCCGTCTCGTCGCTGATGTCGGCCGCGATGCGCCGAGCGGCCGAGTAGGCATTGATGAAGTCGGCCTGGCTCCTAAGCGGCGCGTGCGCGGTACGGAAGTGGCTGGCCCTGACCGCCGTGTTCTCGCCATCGACAACCACAGCCTCACCGTACGCAGCCTGGCCACCCAGCGGGCAGTCGTCGCTGGCCGGTGACGTGAGGAACTTCTGAAGATACTTGAAAAACTCGTCACCTTCCGGCATGCCGGAGAGTGATGTGTTCCAAGCCGGGTCACGATGGGCGAAGCATGGGGATCCCTTCTCGACGCAGCAGTGATCGTACACAGGGTTGAGCCAGAGTAAGAAGTCGTCGATCCAGCTGGCCGCCGGAGATGAGATGTAAGAGACGTCCGGGCGTTGCCGCTCGAGCTCCAGTCTGTTTGTCAGGGACAGTTGCTGGCACGTAGTAAACCTGGAGCAGAGCTCTTGCTGCTCTCGCCTTCGCGACGCGTCTACGCCGCGCGTAACGAAGTAAACAGGCGGGCCCGTCTCCAGGTAGTCGTACAAGTCGTCAAAGTAAGGGATGAGGTAGGAGCCGTCCGGTATGGCCACGCGCTGGTCGAGCCCGAGCTGCATCCGAGGCAGCAGCGCCAACGCGGCGGCAAAGACGCCCAGGAAGACGGCGACGACGGCCAGCTTCACCTTTCCACGGAGCAAGTGAGGAGCGTAGGTGTTCTTGATAAAGACCTGCAGGGGACCCTCCTCATCGTCGTGTGTCCCTCGCCCGCCCGAGACGAAGCCGTTGCTGCCGTCCATGTGAACGCGGGCCTTGGTAACCTGCCACCACGGCCACAGCTCGCAGCGGTGATCCTCGACTCGCATCTGGTTGAGGGCCAAAAAGGAGACGAACATGGTCATCTGGAGTATGGCGTTGACGAGTACGGCGCCGGCGGCATAGGCGGCAAAGTTGCGGACCGCAGGCATCCCGACGGCCGCTCCCAGTGCAAACGCCACCGTCTCCGTCAGAGCCGAGAAGAGAATCGACGGACCCATGCGGCCGAGGGCCCTCGCCGCTCGCTCCTCGACCATTTGGTCAGGGCAGCTGGCATTGACGCGCTCCAGCTCGTGAACGATGAGGAAGATGTTGTCAACGCCGACGGCCAGCACGATGAATGGTATCACCTCGACGATGATGAGCGTCGCCTTGAGCCCGACCCACGAGAAGAAGCCGATGGAGGCAGCAATGGACATGAGCACAATGATGATACCGACGAGGCCCAGCGTCACCTTGGACTCGACCAGTAGCAGGGCCGGGTTCCGGAACATGTGCTTCAAGGGCGTGCCCAGCGCCATGCACGCGTAGATGAACATGACGACGTAGCTGACGACGACGATCTTGGCGTCGGTGTTGGTCGACTTGTTGAGCTCCTGCTCCAGACTGATCTCCGTGTTGAAGGACAGCCGGAGACCTCGGGCTTCCGCCTCGGCCTGGACCTTGAGCAGCCGATCACGAAGCGCATTCTCCCAGTCGATGGCTCGGGCCAGAGCCGCGGTACCCTCTTGGGCGTTGTTGACGACCCAAGTGACGGTGATGGCCTGGGCATCGACCACGTCGTCGCCATATCCGCCCAGAACCATGTTCGGCTCGATGGGCTGTCCAAACTTTGGTCGGCAGTCGACCGGAGACCTAGCACAGCTGCGGAGCTGATCCTTCCAACCGGTTGGGCTGATGCCGCCGCGGGCCCACCAGTACGACGTGATGGACTGGACAACACACGCGTCGTTGATTGGCTTGTAGCATATGTCTTGGAGACTGTCTCCGAAGGCCGGGCTGACGATGCGCTCGATGCTCTGCTCCACCTCAGACCACCACTTGAGCGTCTCGTAACTCAGGACCGGGCCGGGCCCTGAGGGTTGCGTGTCGTTGACGAGGAAGATCTTCTCGGCGCGGTAGAATGGGCCGAAATTGGAGTCGAAGTATTGTTTCTCCTGAGCGGCGGGCGAGGACGGACTGACCCAGAGCCGAGCGGGCTCTTTCTCCAAGTCGAATCTGAACCAGCCGGCGCTCAGGATAGCGACGACAACGAGGCTCGTGCCGATGGTTAGGCCAGGGAAGCGGGCTGCGACGTGGCCGAGCTTGCCAAAGGCCTTGTCGCACTTGTCGTTGAGCCAGTAGCGCCTGGTCGGACGATCACGCGCGGCGTCGGTCAAGACCGGGCCGCCCTCATCCTCGTCGTCGCTGTGGGACGATCCGTGGAGAAGCCTCGTCCTCTCGACTTGGTGTCGTGCGTACTTCTTCCACGCGACGTGACCGAAGATGAAGGCGGCAAAGGCGGAGAGGAGGACGCAGTAGGTGAAGATGGAGGCGAAGGACAAACAAGGCAGGACGCCCACCTTGCAGGAGCCGTGCTTGCGGACGGCGGGGAGCTCGGGGCAGACCTCGGGACAGTCGACACAGACGCAGCGGTAGTCGGGGTCTGAGTCGTTGCACTTCTTGGGATGCATGTCCTTGAGAGGACCCATGTCGGGATTGCTGTACGAATCGGGAAAATTGATCTGGAAGGGGGAGCCGACGAAGGGCTTCTTGTCGCCGAGGAACTTGAGGAACTGGTGATAGTCCTTGGCACCGCCGCCAATCAAGTCCATGGCCCTGGAGTTGGCGCCGCCAAACTTGACCTCTTTGCAGCTGTCGTAGAAGCCGGAGCCATATTCCTCGGATATCAGCTGATCCATCTCAGTGACGAGGCGCTTGCCACTCTTTTCCACCGAGGCGGTGACGTTGACGAAGAGAGACTGGTCGGGAGAGCAGGCGAATTGGCAAAAGAGGTTGAAGAAGTTGTCTTTGCATGCCGGGCAGGAGCCGATGAGCGTGTTGGGCGTGCCGAGCTCAGATTTGAGCGCCTTGACCTGCTCCAGCGTGCAGCAGACAGGAGAGTGACTCCATTTGGCGCCGCAGAGGTCGACGAGCTCCTTGCGAAGCTCCGAGTCGGGCTCGCGCGCGTGGCCGTTGTCGACACACGGCAGCTGTTTGCCGAACAAGCTCTGCTTGCCACAATGACCCCGAATCGCGCACCGTCCCGGCTCATGTTTGGGTGTCAAGGGCTCGGCGAGGAGGAAGGGCGCGACCACGAGCAGAAGTGCGAGAAGTGGTGCGAGCCGATGACGCATCTCGGCGGGGACTGGCGCCGCGGCAGCAAAGTGTGAAGAGGCAGACGGAAAAGGCGACGAGGCTGCGGCGGCAAGATGTCGATGGACGAGCCGACGATGGACGAGTCGACGCTGGATATTGAGGCTCCGACTTCAGGTGCTCGGACGCGTTCTGGGCAGTAAGGCGTACAGGTAGGTAGGTGGGTTGTTGGGGAAGACGGTGAGTGAGCGAGTGAGGGGAGTGGGCCTTCACCTCCCCGCTTGTTGTGGCTGTGGGACGACAGTGACAGCTTGTAAGCCCCCTGACGTCGCGCGCTGCTTTCAAGGTTCCAGGTGCTCTCTAGCCCCTTTAGCGGCCCGCGTGGGCTGTCCGCTAGGGGGCCCCTGTTCCGCTGTTCCGCCGCCTCCTCCCGTCTCCCGTCCGTGACGAATCAGTCGCGTGTTTAGTTGCGGCCTTAGGCCATCACCGCACAATCCCGTCAGCGCTGCAGAGCTTCCACGTCAGACGAGCTTCAGACGACGGCATCAACCTCACCCTGTTCTCCGTCCTGTGTTACAACAGTCTAATCAATGTGTGTATTCGCACATGCAGATGCAAGCACCTGACTCCTCCCAGTGTCGTCCCGTCGATGACGCAAAACGCGCCGGGGCATCAATCAATAAACGCGAATCTCCGTCTGAAGCTCACGGCCACGTCATTCTAACACGTCGACCTACGTACCACGTCGCACGCCCCGACATTTGGCATCCCTAAATACTTTGGGACCGTTCTTCTCGGCCGCAGCCGTTAGGAGCAGCTCCATCAGTCCTGATGCCGTCTGCCGGACATTGTCCCGGTACGAGGCAGTATCCGGGTAGAAGGGGCAGTCTGCCGTGGACTGGGACCCGAATTCAACGGTCAACGCGCTGATACGTTGGGCGCCGCAGTGCTTGCCATAGTACAGCGCCATAGCTTCGTCGGTGCTGCCCCAGGCCGGGTATCCTTTTTTGGCATCGAGATTCAAGGCCGGAAGCCTGGGACTCTCCATGGCAGAGTAGTTGGCTGAGCGGCCGGCGTCGTTCATTGCCATGGCCATACGCTTCGACACGTCTCGCTGTGCGACAAGTTGTTCCCCTTCCATGAACTCGCTATAATTATCCTCAAGGATGCCGCGCTGGCCATCGTATTCTCTGTTTGTGAAGCTCTGCCGAGGATCTGTTGTTTGGGCGAGGTCGTGGCCCCAGGAATACAGGACGTGACCCCCATATGAATGCAGATCTAGGTACCACGACAGCGACTTGACGGTACGCAGCACCTGCGTCACGCTCTTCGTCTCCGTCTCGGACTCGGGCGTCGGCCCTTTGTACACGGTCAGCTCCGGCTGGTCGGACGTGGTGACGAAAACATTCGATGAAGGGCTGAAGAAGCGCCTATAATCGAATAGGGTGGGAAAGTTTCGATTTATGTCGACGCCGACGCTGCTGAACCAGATACTTGGATCCTTCGGGTCGCTATACCGCTGCGCTGTGTTGCGGTTCTTGCGCCAACACTGGTTGGTCTTCTGGTCGTAGGCAACGCCATCCGGGTTGACGAGGGGGGTCAGGATGACGCCTGCGTTGAGCACGGCCCTGACCTGCTCGGGACTGTAGTGTTTGCGGCCGTAGGTGAGGCCTCGGCCACCGGCGTTGGCCCAGAGAAGGTCCGAAATGAAGTAGATGAGGTTGTCCGGACCTCCACGCTCGCGAGCGTGCATACCGCTGGTGAGGAAGACGCGCGGCTCGCTGCCGACTTGGACGCTTACAATGGACCGATTCTCAAACGTTCTCAGCGCAAAGGCCGATTTTCTGACTTGGTCAGGATAGGCTTTTGCGAGGCTTGTGAGCGCCGAGTCGACCTCGGCGACGTTCAAGATGTGCTCCAAGTTAACCCGAGGCGACTGGCCGAGACCTACCGGAAGCTCTCCGCTCTTGAACCGGTTGCCCTCGCCGATTGGCATGGTCGTGAATGCGGCCAAATGTCGTCTGAGCACGTCGACCTTCCCTCCGTCAATCTCCTCGGGAAGCAGACAGCCATTGGCGGCGAGGCAAAAGACGGCCAGGGCATAACAGACTCGTCGCATGGTCAGGTTAAGATAAATGCGAACACCGACTACGACGAGCTGATTCGGTTGGAAAGGCCATGGAATCCCAACAAGACGTCTTCTGGCTACCAAACCAGAGATTCGACCGTTTTGAGAAGCTCAAATCGTCTAGCCGTTGCCCGGCATGCGGCGTTGCCAAGCACTGTTGGTAGCGCTTGGCTTCCATGTAACCTCCAGCCTACCTACCTACCTACCTACCTACCTACCTAACATGAAGCCCGATGTATCAATGGCTGGCAGGTAGAGACACATTCCTCTTGACACTTGACAGTGCACCTGGGTGTAGAAGGCTGAGACGATGAGAGACTGTCACCTTGAACGTGGCCTCATCTTCACCATCTGGGTCGCGAACACCAGGATTGCCTGTTTCGTAGTTACGGCGTCTTGGAGGTTTCGTACACCATCATTATGTACGCGACTCTTTTGCCTCAGTCAGGACGATTGCTTGGAAATAACAACGACTTCTGCTCCCCGATCCTGGCCGGGGAGCCGGAGATGGCTGGAGCGAGCCAAAAAAGGAAATGCCCTGGCGGAACTTTATCTGGTTTGCCTCACCGAGAGCATCACACAGTTTCCTCGAACAATTTCATTGTCAACGCTGCAAAAGCGCATGTCAAAAACCTCGTCTGCGGTTTTGTATCTGGGTGTGAAGGACGCGGGATGCTGGTCTTTCGCCGCATCCGGGGGGGGGGAGGCGACACGCACAGGCAACAGATGGATGGGTAGGTAGGGCTCAGCTCAGCTTAGCCTTATGCTGTCCGTCTGATGCGACGCCAATACAAATTCGTACACGTTCGTAACACTGATTCAGTTGCGCGTGCGCTCAGTTGTCGTCATCGGCGGTTTAGTAGCGGAGCACGTGACTTTGCGCCAACGCCTTCGTGCCCTGGCCATCGTTGTTCGAAGACGCGAATCGCAGACTCGGCTGTCATCGCTCGGGCTTTTTTTTTGGTTGTGTTTTTTTTTGGGCACCCCCTCCCCTCGTTTGCTTAGCACGGACCTGCTGCCAGCTGCCCTCGGTAAATTATGCCTTCATCTTCGTCCGTCTGGAGCCTTGACCGCGGACAATCTCACGTACGCCTTCGACTGCGACGAAATGGCTGAATTGGGCCTCATCGGGAGACTGGTGGTAAGTGCCGGCGGGCTAACACAATGTGCCGCTGACGCTGAGAATCACAAGGATTCCTTCCACACGCTCTTGGACGAAGCCCTCATCGTGGCCATCGCCAGCGACTATGACCTGCAGGACCCGACGTCATTTAATACCGCCCATTCGACACTGCAACGGTTGGCGTGCCACGTGCCATCAGAGGAGGCCACCGGCTTCAATCCCAGCGGCATACCTGTACTTCTTGACGAAGGGCGCGACGAGGCAGGCGGAGGATCCACGGCGTCGGTGAGCCTGAGCCGTCCGACGTCGCAGACCCTCACGACAGATCTTTCGAGCGCAGAGACGACGTCGTCGTCATCGGCGGCAGCAGAGCCTTTGACCAACATCATGCCGCGCATCACATCCTTTGACGACGACAGCGACGAGAGCAAGACGCGCCTGCTGCAATCCATGTTCACCGAGCTCAGCGAGTTCGACGTCAAATACTCTCTGAAAAAGGCGAATGGCGAATTTCAGTCCGCTCTGGATGATCTCCTCGACAGGCAATACCTGCAGTCGACGGGTCAGCAGTTAAAAGGCATCGATGGCTTCTTTGACGACGGAAACGCCACTGCATCCAAGAAGAAGCGAAGAAGAAAGAAGAAGAGAGGTGTTTCCGGAACAGGCGCGCCAGATCCATCGCTCTCGTCCCGGAACGAGTCTGTCGTTCTTGAAAATGGTTGGTTTGCCGGGCCATCTGAGCTTTCAGACCTGCACGTCTAACTCTCCGTAGGGCAAGACGAGATAGAGTACATTGCAGAGAGATTCGGCATCCGCTCGGACGAGGTGTCGGGCATATATTACAAGAGCCGGCGCTCCAGCGGCGCCACCGTGGTGGAGCTGTTGGACCAATACATCTCACATGGTGTCGAGTCTCAGGACGACGCCGGCAGACAGCAGGCCGGTACTCTCACCAGGACATACCGCCACGTTCCGGACAAGTACTTGCTCACGGTAGTGCAAGTCGCCGGCTCCATCTCGCAGTTTGCCGACGATCTTGCCGCACTGCTGAACAAGCACTTCGCGAGGCAGCCCAAGGGCCAGAAGCTGGATCTGGACTATCGGTTGACACCCTTGCCACGGGAGGATATCGAGGGCGGTGGAGGGATCCTGGAGGCGGTCAGGGAGCTGCCGGCCAAGACGTCGTCGAAGCTGGCGGCGCCCAAGGACTTTGACCGGGCCGTGCTGATGGCCTACGACCACCGCCAGGCCAAGAAGCACGCCGTGACAAGTGCGGCGCAGCTTCACCGCATCGGAGCAGCCAATCCGCTGTACAGACAAGCCGCGAGCGTCTACGCCGAACAGGCACGAGACCAAGCAAAACAAGCCCAGAACGCCACATCGGCCGCCGCAGACCTGCTCGTAGCGCAGCACAGCACCCACTGCTCCGTCGATCTGCACGGCGTCCCGGTCCACGACGGCGTGAGGATTGCGCTGCAGAAGACGCAAGACTGGTGGGATAGTCTGGGTGAATTCAAGGCGAGGAGGGCAAAGGAGCAGGGTTTCACGGTTATCACTGGCCTCGGCCGCCATTGCGCCGGCGGCGTATCCAGGCTGAGACAGGCTGTTGCCGCGGCGCTTCTACAGGACCGGTGGAAGATACAGGTCCTGACGGGCATGTTTTTGGTGACGGGCCGTCGCTGAGGCGATGAGGGTCAGGGAGGCTGGGAAGGGGGAGTCTAGGTATGGGTTGATTGACGATACCACTTTGTAGCCTCGTGCGGATGTTGTCACCTGGAGATAAAGCCATGTACGTTACAGACAGGATCAATGGGAGGAAAGTAAAGTGAGAACACAAAAACGACGACACGAATGGTCCTACTCACTCGTTGGTCGCTTTGTCGGTGGGTTGAAGCTTGCGCCGACACCTCTGCCAAACAGTCATGCCGGTGAGCAGCGTACTGCAGAGCATGGCCATGCCGACGAGCCCATCATCCACCGAGACCAAGCCCATGTTGGACGCAGGGATGATGGTGTCGAGCAAGTCGGCCACGAGCCTGGAAGCGATGGTGCCGGCCTGATTCTTCCCCATCTTCTCCTTCTTCCCGTCCCGCTGCTGGTAAGGCTTATCCCGGGACGAGGAAGAAGCAGGTCCATCATCGCCCTTTCCCTCAACGGCAGACGGCGACAAGCGCGACAACCTCAGAGCGCAAAGCAAGGCATCCGCGCAAAGGCCAACAAGCCACAACGACTGCGCCTCACGATCCAACCTACTGGCCTCGACGGCGCCCCAGATGCCGAGGCCGTCTATGCCGACCAGGTCGAGCAGCGTCGCCGATTCGAGCAGGCCGAAGAGGCCGAGCGCCGACCGAGCCAGCAGACCGAGCCAGCCGTCCGTTTCGGAGCCGGACTGGAAGCTTTCGAGGAACCAGAAGAGGCGGACGGTGCGACGGGTGAGGTTCAGTCGCGTCTGGAGTTGGCGAAGCGCCGCCGCCGACGTCGTCGAATTCGTCGTCGCTGTCCAGTCGAGAAGCGTCGGGTACGAGGTTAGGGTTAGGAGTGTTGCTTGTATGAGCCGGAGGAAGCGCTCGATACCGACTGACGTATCTTCATCGTCAGTGACTTACCCAGGCTGAGAGACGGGGCCTTTGAGCTCACCAATGTCCGTCCCAAAGGCCGTGAATTGCTGCGTCATGCTGGCCATGATGACCATATCTGAAGGGGGGGGTGGGGGGGGAGGGAGGAGGGATGCTTTTCGGTGGGCCGCGGCGTCGCCGCCGGGATGCAAAGGGGGCCAAGATGGGGAATACCAGAGGCGAAAGGGGAGAGCAGTCAAAGGAACCAGCAAGAAGCCCAACGTCGAGGTGCGTCAAGGTGTCTTGATTGATCTGCGGGGAGGCGGCGCCGGATGTCAGGGCCGAGGATCCGTTCCCTGCAAATCGGACGCGCTTCCAGACATGACCACACGTGGAAGAGAGAGTGTAAATGTAAGAGATGAAAGAGATATATATATATATATATGT
>LAZP02000485.1:0-13332 GCA_001272575.2 Ophiocordyceps unilateralis
ATATATGCGTATATATACGGTAAGTACCTTATACCCTTCCGAGAGTTATATAATAGGTTGTACTATTATAGGTTTAGGGGCCCTTTAGGGGCATATCTCTAAAAAGAAGTTAGTATCGAGGAGGCGCTTCGTAAAGGCCGGCTAGTTCCGGCCGAGTATAGTCTATACGTCCTTCTAGGTGCGTCCCTATTAGGGCGGTTTAGCCCTATAGTAGAAGAGAGGGTAGGCTAGGGTCTTACGCTTCCCGTAGGAGTAAAAGAGCTATATATCGTTATAGCTAAACTTTTCGTAATAGGTAGCGAAGTCCCTATAGCTAGATCTCGCCGCTAGGAGGGCATATAGGGTAAGACGGTCGAGCTTACGTAGCTTATCCGTCGTTCCTACCCTTACGGCGAGGCTATAGCCTCTATATCTCTCGGGCTAGTATTTATCCTACTAGTTATTAAAGAGACGGTATCGTCGGGCCTAGAGCTCCCTCCGGACGAAGGCGAGTATAGGGCCTAAATTTCGAGGTACTATAGTTAAGTTAGTACCGATATTCGCGAGTAGGTCTACTCTCTCGTTACCCTCTATACTATAGTAGCCGGGGAGCTATCTAGCGTATATCGGGCTAGGGTAGTAGGCCGCCGCGTCCTAGAAGAGGAGTAGCTCCTTTTAAGAGGAGCCTACTAGTATGCTATTAAGCCGCGTAATAGCGGCTTAGTTATCGAGGTAGATATAGATTAGTAGGTATAAGCCGAGAGAGTTAGTATAGGTAATAGATCCGCGGAGCCCTTCTAGGGCCCCCTAGATCTCTATATTATAGACTTTAGCCTATTATAGTCTACTAGAGCCTTTAGTAACGAAGGCCTCCCGGTAAGAGACGGTATAACCGAAGCCTATTCTTATAGTCGTATAGGTAGGTTAGGGGGGCGGGTTTACGTTCGGTAGGGGGCTTAGGGCCCTCGGTACGTCGTGCCTAGAGCCGTCTAAGTAGATAATAATATTAGAGGAGGGAAGGAATATAAGCTACTCCTAGAGGTCCCGTAGGGCTTCCGTCTTTAGGAGGTAGGGGCCGCCTCCTTAGCTCCTATATCGTAGGGGGGTTAGTTAGGGTTATAGGAATAAGGCGTAGAGAGAGAAGACCCTTTAGAGATTAATTAGCCGGAGGACCCGACCTCTAGGCCCTAGGCGTATAGAGGAGGCTTACTTAATAAGTAGGTATTTGTAGTCGACGCTATATAGGCGTATACTATAATAGATACGTCTCGATTTAAGGAGGACTTTAATAGGGGGAATTCTAGACTCCCGATATAGTATTAGTAGTCTAGACGTTCTCTAGATAGGTAGGCATGCTTAGATAGCGAGGTTAAGGACGATTTAGAGCTTATAAACTTAGTCCTAGAGCCTATTTACTACCTCTATATATACGCCCGCCCTCCTTTTTCGTAAGAGGCGGGTAGGGCCTAGCTACTAAACCTCCGCTCCGAATAGGGCTTTCGTCTCGACGATAGCTCTAATAGCCTTCCTAGTCGACGCTAGGGGGGTTCCTAAGTAGACGCGGCTTAGCCCTCTAGCGTGGTCTACTACTCTCCTCGCCTTGGCGGCTCGTTGTTCGATATGGGCCCGGAAGCTGAGGGTCCGGTCGAGCTAGATGCCTAGCCAACGCATGGCCTTGTCCGCCTTGACTTCACGGAGCGCAGAAGCGTTGGCCAGCAGACTGGCGAGGTTTGCTTCTTCACTGTTCGGCACGTGATGGCCTGGCCAAATCCAAGCAACTGAGTGCTTAGTCGGGAAGCCCAGAGACCCACACCAGCTCCCCCCACCGCCATTAGAATTGCATCACGTGCTGAGGGCTTCCTGCCCAATGCGAAAACCGCACACCAAAAAACTCGCACCTACGTCTACACCAAGCGGCTGAATTAAGGTATGCCTCGCCGGCTTCAATCACCGACGGCCTGTGACTGACCGTCGCTGCCTCGACAGATACTCTCCATCACGCCGCCATGGGTAGAGTTATTCGCAATCAGCGCAAGGGCCGCGGCAGCATCTTCAGTCAGTCTCGCCTCGACCTCTCGAATAACCACGATCCCACTGACGCTTGACGACAGCTGCAAACACCCGCCTCAACAAGGCCCCTGCCAAGTTCCGCACTCTCGACTACGCTGAGCGCCATGGCTACCTCCGTGGTGTAGTCCGCGAGATCGTCCACGACCCTGGTCCGTCGAATTTCGCCCCTGAAGGGGAAACATGGCGATGACTGACGATGGGTGAAATGTCAGGTCGTGGCGCGCCGCTTGCCAAGGTCGTCTTCCGCCACCCCTATAGATTCAAGCAGGTCACCGAGACATTCATCGCCAACGAGGGAATGTACACCGGCCAATTCATCTACGCCGGCAAGAAGGCTGCCCTGACGGTTGGCAACATCCTGCCTCTGGGGGAGATGCCCGAGGGTACTGTTGTCTCCAACGTCGAGGAGAAGACTGGGGACCGCGGAGTGCTGGGCCGCACCTCTGGTGGCTACATCACCGTCATCGGCCACAACCCCGACGAGGGCAAGACGCGCATCAAGCTTCCTTCTGGCGCCAAGAAGGTTGTCCACTCCAAGTCGCGAGGCATGATTGGCATCGTTGCTGGCGGCGGTCGCACAGATAAGCCTCTTCTGAGTTGGTTTCCCTAAGCCGTCGCGAATGATGTGTCTCTGTGTCTCTGACGTCGGTGCAGAGGCTTCTCGTGCCAAGCACAAGTTCGCTGTCAAGCGCAACTGCTGGCCCAAGACTCGTGGTGTTGCCATGAACCCCGTGGACCATCCTCACGGTGGTGTAAGTAGAAGCGAAAGAAAAGAAAGGCACGGAGGCTCACAATCCCACAGGGTAACCATCAACACATCGGCAAGGCTTCCACGATTTCCCGATACGCCGCCCAGGGCCAAAAGGCCGGTCTTATTGCCGCGAGGAGGACGGGTCTGCTGCGTGGTACTCAGAAGACGAAGGATTAGAGGGTTCGTGTCTCATTGGGATGGTGTTTTATATGGCTTGCTTGCATCGATTGATGATACGGACGCGAGCAGGAGTCTGGAGACCAGAACAAATGCCATGGACACGCAGTCTGTTGCGCTCGCGTAGTTTGTCGAATTTCGTATCATGCGGCTCTATCTTGGGGCTGTCAGCAAGCTCCCATCTAGACTTCCAGCCTGCTTCGTCTGGGAATAGGAGGAGGTCGACAGCCTGCGTACGACTTTGATGACGGAGGCGCCCTCGGCGGATCCATCGGCCGCGTATCGTGATAAAACAAGCCTAAGTCGTACAGTGTTTGAGCACCGTACACACAAATTCCCTCACCGTCGCTTTGGTCTTCTCCAACCTGTTGCGTGCCAAGTTTTTCCTATCGACGATTTGCTTCCTCTTCTTCTTCTTATCCTTCTTCTACCTGGATGCCATTGCGAATCAGCCTTCCCCATCCACTGACCTTGTTGCCACCCGCACCACTCCCAATCATGGCCGGAACGACGAAAGAATTCGGCCTCGTCTGCCTGGAGAACCCGCTCCTCGGTAAAGCCCGGTTGCCCAAGACGGGTGTCGGTCCTCTTTGATGCAAAGGACAAAGAAGAGCTGACGAGTCAGGCAGACATCCAGGCGATAGGCGACGAAGCGCTCCTCGACAAATACGGCCTCAAGGCCAACGACGCGATCCTAGCGGAGGAGAAGCACATGGCGCTATACGAGGACCTGCTCAACAACTACGACGCCAAGCTCATCGCCGGCGGTGCGGCGCAGAACTCGGCCCGTGGCGCTCAGTACATGCTGCCGCCCAATAGCGTCGTCTACCTGGGAGGTGCCGGCGACGATAAGTATTCGGCTATTCTGCACGATGCCGTTCAGGCGGCCGGCTTGCGTGTCGAGTATCGTGTTGATCCGAAGGAGAAGACTGGGAGGTGTGGCGTCGTCATTACCGGCCATAATCGAAGTCTTTGTACCGATCTTGGGGCGGCCAACCATTATGATCTTCATCATCTGAAGAAGCCCGACATCTGGCGTCTGGTGGAGAATGCCGACGTCTTCTACATTGGCGGCTTCCACTTCACAGGTGAGTCGCCTTGAATCCCCTTTTACTGGCATCCGTACAAAATCTCACACACCTCCGTCCTCCAGTCTGCCCTCCGGCCATCATGGCCCTGGCCGAGCAAGCCGCCGCTCACAACAAAATCTTCGTCCTTTCCCTCTCAGCCCCTTTCATCCCCACCGCCTTCAAAGACGTCGTCGACGCCAGCGCCCCTTACTGGGACTACATCATAGGCAACGAGACCGAAATGGCCGCCTACGCAGAGGCCCACGCCCTGCCCTCCAAGGCCCCCCAGGACGTCGCTCAGCACCTCGCCAACCTTCCCAAGAAGAATACCTCGCGGAAGCGCGTCGCCGTCGTCACTCAGGGAACCGAGCCCACCCTGGTCGCCGTCCAGGGAGAGGCCGGCGTCAAGCAGTTTCCCGTTCATGTCATTGACCCCAAGGATATCAACGACACCAATGGCGCCGGTGACGCCTTCGCCGGCGGTTTCTTGGCCGGCATCATGCAAGGAAAGCCACTCGAGACGTGCATCGACATGGGACAGTGGCTCGCCCGCCTGAGCATCAAAGAGCTCGGCCCTTCGTAAGTTATCAGATTTCATTCTCGCCTCGCCAATTTTACCTGGCGTCGACTACTTGCAGTTCTGTTTAAAAAAAGGAGTGACAAGAAAAGGGACGACCGAATATCAATCTCAACTAACTGAACCAACTGCATCAGATATCCATTCCCTAAGCAAACCTATCAGGCTTCGTCATAAGCCTCGACGACGGATCATCGTAGAACGGCCGGCAAGGGCGTCCAGGAAAGGGGTAAAAAGGGGCAACGACGGTTTCAACAACGACAATGAAATTTCAGGCAAACTCTGGGGGGGGTCGCAAAAGGCCCCTTGGCGCAGTATTTCGGTATCCTCCACGATCCGAGAAGATGAAAGACGATGACAGGGTAAATGGTTTGTTGGCGAATCGGTGAAGCCGATCATATCATGTTGGCCAAGCTTTCAAGTCGATGCATCGCCTTGACCGACTTCGTGCGTGACTCTCTGGGCAGCACCGTTTTGCTACTGCCCGGGCCTGCTAGACGGCAAACCGATCAACCGACGTAAGACGTAGTCCACGGCGGGGAAGCCCTGACGGACCAAGTTCGGGTCGTGTCTTGCAGGTCATACGAACGAATCGCCAAGACATTCGTCAGTCTTCCAAAGCACCCGACAAGGCGTCGAGTGGCGGTACCAAGTAATGAGCTGTGTCCATGGGAATCCAGGCACAGTGACTTCACTTGCCTTTCTTCGCGGCTTCTTCGTGGCTGGAGGCCGAATTGCCGGCATGCACAAGACGCGTTGACGGGCCGCTGGCCTGGGTCGGGCTCCGCACGCCCAGCCCCCTCTGGCCACTCACACCGAGACCGATGCCGTTTGCCGGGGTGCCGATGTAGAGACTGCTCGGGTGCGAGAAATCCACGCTTCCCGGGGTCAAGAAGCTCTGGATACTGTGAGGCGCCCTTGACGACGAGCCCGCGCCTAAGCTCTGTCGCGAGGGCCCCTTGGAAGCCCCCGGCTGAACAAGTGACGGTGTGCGCGGGGAGGTGGCGCCCAGAAAGGCCTGCAACTTGCGGTCGCGATGTGTCTTGTCGCCCGCGGAGCCGGACCCGCTGCTCGGGTTGCGGTGGTTAGGAGCATAGGCCCGAGCATCACGCCCGGCACCATCCTGCCCCGGAGTTGCAAACGGATCCCCAAGGGGGCTCGTCGTCATCGAATCCCTAGGCGAATTGTTGCGGCTGGCTCTAGTGAAAGCCTCTTTTCCGGCGGAAAAGGTGGCGTATTGCTCGCTGTCGGGCTTGGGGGTGTAGTCCCAGGCCCCAGGAAACGCAAATAGCGCAATCGAGCCGGAGTGGCCGCAGGACGCCGGGCTTGTATAGGCCTCACCGTTGGCGGGCGTACTTTCCACTCCGTATGGCGCGTCGGAGGGATAACGGGCGTGATTCTGGCGCGTAAACGCTGGAGGCTTGAGAAACGGCGTCAGCATGGAGATGACCGTCTGTTCGGTGTGCTCCTCTTCGGCAGACGCTGGAACCGGGTCACTCTGGCTGGCCCTTTCTGCCGCCGCCGCCGTCGTTGTCTCCTGCAACTGCGCAGGCTCCGCTACCCGTGTTGCCGGAGATTGCCCGGAAGTTGACGAAGCCATGGCGACGTCTTCAGACGCGAGTGGCACCATATCAGGCCGATATTCATAGACCAAGCGCTTCGGGTTTATGTGGCGATGTGATATTGGTGTGGACGCGTCTTCGTGCAAAAAGTATGCACAGCGGAGAACATCAAAGGCTCGGGCGACATTCTCCTCCGCGCGCGGGAGGCGCTGCTTCGAATCAGTCACCTCTGGCTTCATGTTGCCGCTGTTGTCACAGTAAACACGGCATTTGAGGGGCACATCTTCTCCGGTCAACATGTGATGGCCGCGCAATTCGCGATCCTCTGAGAGCAAGTACAAGCATGTCGGCAGTTTGTCGTATGTGGACGTGACGGCAAAGACCGATGTGAAGACGTCGGCCATGCTCTGCATCATGTTCGGGATGACGGCGCCAAAGGCATGGGATGCGCCGATGAGCTCCAGACGATGAGTGGCGAACCAAACGCAGTAGACGCGAAGAATCGGTAGGAGACTCGCGACGACAGCTGGAATCTCCATTGCATCTCCGATCAGGTCTTCAGAGACGACTTCCCTGAGCTCCTTGTGGATGACGCCGCAGAGCATCAGGATGAACAGGGCGTTGAATCTCAGGGTGAAGTGCCAGAAGCGTGAGTTGGCCATTGTCCCTGTTTCTGTCTACGAGTTAGCACAGGCCGAGCTCAGACGTAAGTGCCCACTCACCAGTTGATGCGCTCGAGGCAATGCCATGCGCAGATATATTGATCAGTGCCATCTTCAGTAAGGTGTCGCCGGAGCTGGTATCACGACAGGCCCTTTCCATCCTGTGCACGACTTCCTCTTCAAGCTCTCGCTGTTGAGAAAAGGTCTCGCCGGCGTAAAAGTAGGCGTGCAGTTTGACGAACCATGTGCTGAAAGCTTCGTCGGGAGCCGACGGGTTGGCGCGGGGTCTCACGGCGTGGGGACCGCGGAGCGAGTTGAACTTGGATTCGAGATTGGTCTGAACATTCGGGTGAGGTAGCTCAACGGCCCAGGCACGGTAGAAACAATAGACGGAATCAAGAAGTTTGCCCTGGTCCGCGTTGAGGATGGCCATCTGATGAAAGGCGAAGCCGCATTGTGGCATCAGGTGGCGGGCCAGACTGAGATATGTCATTGCGGGCTCGGGGCTCGAGCCCCTGACCCTGGCTTGGCTCCTGTAGCGACAGAGGTCGCCGAGGTGGAGGAGAGTCGAGTGGCAGGACTCGAGGACGAGGCCGCTCAGACCAGCCGGTACAGGGCTGATGATGTCGTTGGCATCAATGTGCTCGACGTCGATGCCCAAGGCCACTCGCTCCAGCTCCGGGATATCGTAGCGTGCGGAAAGACGCTGAATATAACCCTTGTAGAATTTTTGGGTGATGCGCAGAAAGTTGCCGCACAGCTTTTCGGCCTTGCGTCGCTCCACCTGATGGGTGTTGGGGTCGAGGCGGCGAAGGCTTTGGCGGTGTTCTTGGTTGATGAGGGTATGCATGCACCAAAGCGCTTCCTCTGTCTTTTCCCTGGCGGCATAATGGAAGTCAAGGAAGATGGTCCGTACACAGGCCAGGCGGTATCTGTCTCGTCAGCGTCGGGCCAGTGGCACTCGAGAAAGAAGCGACTCACTTCTCCAGAAGCCCATCAATGGCTTCGAAACGGGTCACATCTAGACCAGTCGCGTTGCCGGCCTGGAGCCCAGCGAGCCTATTCATTAAAACCTTGCGAAGCTTGAGAGCGTGGCTACAAGGAGGGCACGAGTCAGCATTGCCCGGATCAGCGCAAAGAGGAAGACTTACTGCCACTGCTGGCTTGCCGGAGAGTTATTCGAAGCCATGACTGCGGGTAAATTCCGTAAATGCCAGACCGTATCGCAGCGAGGTGTGTCCCCGAGTGTGCGCCGGAAGATGCTGAAAAGGCAGCAACAGTCAAGCGGTGGGATTAGAACGTCGGCTACAGACCCAAAGCATGCTCTCGAGGAATGTCGGAGCGCAGGCTCACTTCGTCCATCACATGAGTAGCCGGCGGATGGGGAAGATGCAGAGTCTCGGCTCGCGGGGATCGAAGGGTCGGGCCAAGAAGGGACTCATTGGAGGAGATTTTTAGGTGTCGAGAGATAGACTCTCTGTATATAGATGAGCGTGCAAGGAACGAGCCCAAAGCTGGATGACGTTTGGTTGAGTGAGGTCAATAGAAAAGATGGTGTGGTTGAGCGAACTGCGCGATGACCCTGCGACTGGGCGAGCCCCCTCAAGGTCAGTCGCTGCTATTGTCCTTAGGTACTCGGGTATTCCGCGGTACATTGCGCCTCGGACAATAGGTAGGTACGTTAGAAGCTGCAGCCTGCAAGACTGAGGTGTTTCTTCTTTTATTTGAATTTTGGGCTTGATTTGATGAGTCGCCAATCCTAGCCATTCAATTTCGCCAAACGCCTCCACTTTTGATGGCTGTTGCGCTGTTCTTTGCATCCTTAGGTGCAGAGGTTCACGGCCATGCATGACGAATCACCGTACCACGAGGCTGAAGATTACCCTGAGCGCTGACTAACACCTCGAATAGCCTTGCCCAGACGTCAAGTCCCGGCCTCATCATATCCAAACAGCGCCGCTAGACCCTCTCTGCGCTCTACACACTGCCACACTCTACACCCCGTCATCGCCAATTGTCACGAGACCTGGCGCGATGACCGGTCAACTGCCCACTTTTACCCCCAACAATCAGGATGAAGCGCCAGCGAGAGCCTGCAGACACGCGCCTCGAAACTCTCACAGAGGACGGGCAGTCCGACGTCATGGAGCAGCCTGCCAAGATCTCCGAGCTTGATTACAGCCCGGACGAGGTTGTCATCATGAAATGTTCACTTCCGCCTCACAAGCACCCCATCACTTTCAATTCCTATAACGATTATGAGGCTCACTACCACACGTTCCATACCCATCGATGTCTTGAGTGCCACAAGAACTTGCCCTCCGACCATCTTCTCTCCATCCATATCGAGGAATGCCATGATCCACTCATATGCATCCAAAGAGAAAGGGGGGAGCATACTGTGAGCCCTCCTCCAACGCCAAGCCAGACTGCACCCGCCTAATGCATGCAGTACTCGTGCTTCGTTGAAGGATGTGACAGGAAATGTCGGACCCATCAGAAGAGACGGATGCACTTGATCGACAAGCACATGTATCCCAAGAACTATTACTTTGCCGTCACCAAGGAGGGTATTGACCACAGGCGATCTCTTCTGGTCGACGCCCACCATCAACATAGGTCCGCCCCTGCGGCGCCGGGAAAATCGCCTATCGCCGCCAACATTCCTGAGGAGTCTCGGGTCCCCGACGCGGCACTTCCCTCGAAACAAGAAGTTCAGCCAGCAGATCTGCCCACGGCACCGGACGTCGACATGGACCAACTCAGCGGGGCCATGTCGTCTCTCCAATTCGTCCCTCCACACGTTCGCTTCGGCCGCGGTAGAGCGGGGTTCTCCAGGAAATAGATGCGTCACTGCAACGCGTGATCAGCGACGTGATGAAGAGCCGAGCGAAGCTGAGGCGTCTGTCTTGACGGTCCGGAGCTAAACGCACCAGAACGTCTATGGTTCGTGTTGCTCCGTTAGAATGCCCCACCGCTGGTTTGAGACTGTCCAGCGCCATGGACTAGTCGCTCGAGGCACAGCCTCTACAGCCGCAGTTGACACATTGAAGATCTCGGTCCTCCTTGAGTTGGGCCCGGGGAACGCGACAGATGCATGTGCTGTTGAAGCTGGTTTCCTTTGTCTGGACACAGCGGAGGCAGCAAAGCTGGGAGGGGTTAGCCGGGTCATTTTTTGGGGGTTGCATTTAGGAAGATGCCTTTTCGTATCCTTGCTTCTTCCATTTCGCGATCAGCATGGCGTCTGCGTAACCGTTCTTCAAAAGCCAGTCGTATAAATCCTTGCTAATAGCCTCTTTCTCGTAGTAAAGATCGTATATATAGCGGCTCCTTTGGTGCGAGATCTGGAAGACTTCCCACTGGGCTTGATGTTTGGGTCCTGGCGGCGGCGGCTTGTTGTGCGCATCTTTCATCTTGTTCGCGAAGATCAAAAGGTCATCCTCAATGTCGCTGAAGCCCTCGGGGGGAGGCTTCCTCTTGGATGCGTGGCGTATTGCGGGCATTGTCGCGGCTGACTGTGAATGAATGGAGGAAGCAAGCCTTGCGGAAGTTGAGCATTCTCGAAATGCGCCGGCTGACTAGGCTGTGTCACGTGATGCAAGCTCCAAACCGATGAACACTCGACTCTCTCCCCGCTCGTCATCGCAGCGGTGACCCTGCCGTGAAGCTCTGATAGCCGCGATTGATAGCCGCCATGACCATCACGCCGACCCAATTCGCCAAGAAGACGGCGCAGTGTAAGCTCCGTTCCGTGCGGTCGTCTGTTTGTGCTAATCTGGTAGACAGCCGCAAGCTGGGCGGATGCCAAGCGCCGAGTGCTCTGCTCATACCGCGAATGGATCCGAGCTGTATGTTTCCGCCGTCGTCTCCCTTCTCCTCGGTCTATCGCGCAGCGAAGTCTCTACTGGGAAGCTTTGACACGAGCTATAGTAATGACCTACGAGATACAGGTCCCAGAGATGCAAAGCATGTACAACCTTCCTCTGCCCATCTCGACCATCCGCACGCGGATCAGGCAAGAATTCGAACGAAATCGATACGTAACCAAGCTACCGGTCGTCGATGTGCTTCTGTTCAAGTCCCACACGGAATATCAGGTACGGACGACAAGGAGGGGCATGTCAAGAAAACTGAGGTCTTTTGCTGACGTCGCCGTCAGGAGACGATGAACTTTTGGAAGCAGACCACCCACATCATGTCATACTTCAAGGGGGAGAATTTCCGTGACGACAAGAGATTGCCGACAAGCTTCATGGATGGGTTCCTCGAGGTTGGTGGCAGTGGTGCTGCCTGCGCGAGCACAATGCTAAGCTTCTTCACAGGGTCGGAACTAAAGACCGTGGCCGCAATCGGGTCTGAGTATACATACACGCACGTGCTTTACTCTTTAAACCCCCTGAATCAGGAGCCTTTACGCCGCAATGCTTTCGACGCCCTGACGTGGGCAAGACGAGCAACTTTGTTGACTGGCTCACGTCAGTCCCTTCTCGGCGTTGTACGCGCATCTTGTGGTCCAAAACTCCGAGGCCACGACATCACACACGTCTTGCAGGTCAACCAGGCCCTTTTTCAGGGCATCCACCGCAGTGCCCTCTGTTTGCTTCAGTTAGGGGACTTTGCCAGGCGCCAATCGTCGCGTAGGCTTACCATATGTTTGTATCCTGATGTTCATCTTGGGCTCGGAGGGGTGAGGAATGGCGTAGGCGCAAAATTCGACCTTGGGGCTTGGAAGGATCAGCTTCTGAACGAATCCTAGCCAGATGAGTCCGCCCACTTCTTCATGATGATATATCTCAGGGCGTTGCCCAGGGTGTGTCCTTCCTCCAAAAACTCAAAGGATGCAGCAGAATCGGTCGAGCCGGGGAGCTGGACATGACATGGTCAGCCAGCGTTCAGTCAGCCTAGGGAAGAGCCGTACGATTTTCACCCGTTGGGGTTCCAGCTCCTCAAAGGCCTCCTCTTCCGGCTCGGCGTCGTCGTCCATCTGATCATGTGGTTGTGCGCCATCAGGCTGCGCCGACGGCGGCGCGTCCTGCATATCGATCTCTTGCGAGGGAGTTTCCTCGGCTTTCTTTGTCCGGCCCGGCATGGTTGGATGCCGGGACAGTGAGTGTGTAGGTCGACAGGCCAGGAGAAACTTGGGGCGGAAGGAGCTCGCGCGTCTCGTTCAGCCGGGGGAGACCGATCGGACAACAAATTTATTGTTACTCGGCTTTTTAGTGTGCGCCAAATGGTCTTCGAATCGCTGGATCGGATTTGCCTCGAGTTTTTGGAAACCGGATTGTTAGATGCGGAGTGGAAAGAAACTGGTAAAAAAGTTGACAGGGCCAATCGGCTTGCGGGGTTTTTTTCGCGGCTCCTGCATGTGCGATATAAGCAATAATTGTAACCCCTGAAAAAGTGCATCCTGCCCGGGTAGCTCAATTGGCTAGAGCGTGCGGCTTTTACAATAGGTGGAAAACCGCAAGGCTGGGGGTTCGAGACCCCCCTCGGGCGATGTTTTTTTTTTCTTTTTTTCACCTTACCATCCTTGACACAGCTTCATCGAAGCAGAGATGTGTGATAGTCATGGCCGAGTTTGAACAAACTAGCATCATACCCAGCCTCTTAGCTTTAATAGCAGCCATTGCTTTTTACTGAACCAGATTCTCAGAATTCGCATGTAAGCAAGTCAGACTTTTTCCAAGGGGGTAAACTGCTAAATTGTTATAATGCATCTTGGCAACTACCTATGTCTTCCTAGATTGTTGATCGCTTGTTTAGCAATGAGACACGCATTAAGTAAGTACGATATAATCCCAATCCCACGTACGTAATCTAGAGAATTGCATCTTCAAGACAGATTACAAAGGACTGAGGGGCCAGAAATCGATGCGCTTGTCGTTGTACCACTCCCAATAATAATGCCGGTTGCACCCAGGTCTCGACTAAAACGCGGCACACTCGGGCTGGTTGAGCTCAAACCGGTAACCCTTGAGCATGTTCAAAGCTTGGATGGCCGACGTGTGTTTGGATTGCAGGGGTACAGGTCATCCTACTTCGTACGTATGTATCCCTTTAACTGTCATAACGCCTGGTAACTTGTCACGGGCAGGGATTATGACCAATTAGACGCGCTAAATTGAAAGATACTTACATTTGCTAGTAAATCTTACTATAATAGAAGTCCTAACAAATTCGGTCTATACATATCGCGACTTTGCAAACACTATACCCCTTTTCCGTCTTTTTTAGTGTTTTCCGTTTCCTACTACGCCTAAGGGCCTAATTTGATTTCGTGAGCGAGGCTGGCCGGCCTTCCAGCCTTGACAAGGCACGCAGCGTGATCCTTTCGAGAAGTGGACGTGTTTATAGTGTATAAGCGGCGTAAAGATGTCGCCAGCCCGAAATCTCTGCCTCTAGCTAATAGGTTGTACTATATATCTTAAGGCTTAATAAGCCTTGTGGGTCCCGTGACCCGGGCCAGGCGTTATGACAGTTAAAG
>LAZP02000486.1:0-15886 GCA_001272575.2 Ophiocordyceps unilateralis
TCCCCTCTCTCCTCCTCCCGTCAAACTCGACCAACGACGCCCACGCTCGCTTCAATGGCTGTCTCTCAGGTCAACGGCGACGTCTCTGGCGCCGCCCGTCACTCAGCCTTTCTCCAGGTAGGTAGCTCATCATCCGAATCCGACAACTACACTACACCCCCCTTACCTCTTCCCCGGGTCTCACTTATGCTCACACACGTTGATTCAAATAAAAGCACCTTCTCAACTACCCCCTCATCAACGACGGCATCTGCTCCTTCAAGTCCAACCAACTCGCCCAGCGCTCCCTTCGCCTCGGCGATTCCGCCTACCAGACCTTCGCCCTCCCCGTCATCCCCTACTTCAAAGGGCCTTACCAGTACCTCTCGCCCTACGTCCGCAAGGCAGACGCCCTCGGCGACGAGACGCTTAGCCGTATCGACGAGCGCTTCCCCGCCGTGAAGAAGCCAACCAGCGAGATCTACGAGAATACCCGCGACTTCTTGCTCATTCCTTTCAACAAGAGCATCGAGGGTCGCGATCACCTTTTCCACGTCTACGATACAGAGGTCAAGAAGACCAGGCCCAATCAGCAGGGCTTCGTCGCCCAGGGCATGGCTGCCGTCAATACCGCCCTCGTCGTCAGCAACGAGACCCTCTCCTGGCTCAGCAGCTTCCTCTCCGCTAAGAAGGCCGAGGCCGCAAAGGCTGTCAACGACAAGGTTCAACAGTAAACGCTCTCTCTCGTCCGAGCTTAAAGTCTTTGTCAAGATCGTCACCACGTAACAACAAAACACAAAACATATAACCCCCCTCCTCCGCATACGTCATCGACTTCATCATCGTCCTTTTTATCTTTTCAATTTTTGGCGTTGAACGTGTATCTATCTACTCACTGGCCATACTCGTCGCCCAACCCGAATCTTCCCTCTCCATCCCGCCAGCGTACAAAACCGAGGAGGATTGTGTGGGAGAGCCGGCTGTGGCGGCTGGTTATTTAGGCTTCTTGGGCATTCTGCATTCTCGTCACATGCATGTCGTCTTTCTCCACCGTCCGGCTTCCCCTCTGCCCGACATCGCTGCTCTACAATTATGCGGGAAAAGGATTAAAAAAAAAAAGAAAAAAAAAGGGGAAACGCTCATCTCTCTGCCCGTACATCCATGCGCCCTTTTGTTTTTCTTCCTCTCTACCGTCTGTCCCGTCCTTCCTCTTCCTCTCCTCGAGCATCGCCGACTAGACATGCTACTGATGACGACGACGGGACGAGGCATGCCACCCCACCAAGTTGGCGGACCCAAGACAAGGAAAACGTGGATGACGAGAGAGAAGAGCGAGGGCAAAGAGGGAAAGAATGGAGAGACGAGGCAAAAGATAGTCAATATAGATCTTGTGCATTTCTTGACGTGGGGCAAATCTGTGCTGCATCCGGACGTCATCGTCTCCAGACTTTGACCTCGCCTCGCCCTAGTTGAGCAGCCTGGCAAACATCGTTCCTGGGCAAACATGTCGAGAAACTCATCAGATTTTCGTCTCGCCCTCAGTCGTAGCAAACTGCAACGACGGGGGAAAAAAAGCGTCACCAAGAAGTAGTCGACAACAAGTGTTGTATCTCTCAAAATCCTTTCATCTCATTTCGTCACCACCTGTCTGAGATAGCTGCGCGAACCTATTAAGCCTCCACCAAAGAAAACCCTGCAAAATCCCTTGTCCAGTCCACATGCCCCAACCCTCCATGCCGCTGAAGATGGCTGAGCTTGTCGCCAACCTTTGACGAGATGGCGTCCGAGCAGGAACGATTATAGACGGGTATTATATATAAAACATGTGCCAAAGAAGTGAAAGGGAGCCTGGCTCCGTTGACTGGGAAAAACCCGAGCGTCTAGATCATGAGGGCGGCGAGACCGGCGGCGGCGAGCACGCCGGCGGCGGGGGCGGCCGTCACCTGAGCCTGTTGAGTCCGCGTCAGCGCTGAGTCTTGTCAAGTCGCTATTGGGGCACTTACGGCGAAGCCACGGCTGGTGGAGGTCGTCGAGCCGGCAGTGACCGTGGTGGTGGTCTCAGTACCAATCGTGGTGGTGACGAGAGGCGTCGAAGCGAGCGAGCCACCGGAAGAGAAGGTGCTGAAAACGGTGGCAACGGTCTCGACGGGGGGAGCGACGACAACACCAGTGTTCTTTCATCTCGTCAGCTAGGAAATCGTCGGCCCGTCGCGGCATCGACATACAGTGGGGCCACCGGCGGAGGTGTTGATGCCGTTGACATCGATCTGAATACCGTTCTGGGCGCAGGTGTTCTTGGCGTCGTTGAGGGCGTCGACGACCTGCTGGCCGTTGTTGCAGGCCTGGGCAACGCAGTCGCGGATGCCGAAGACCCAGTCCTGCTTGGTGCAGAGGCACTTGAAGTCGTTGTTTTCGCAGCCCAGGCCCTTAGCCTTCTCCGTGTTCATGCTGTTGAGGCAGTTCGTCTGAAGGCGGTTGTCAGTAGGGCGGATGGTGAGCTCCCCAATAGAGGCGACCTACAGGGCACTGAGGAAGGCCCTGAGCGGCAACGGCAGCAGCCAGAGAGACGGCAAAGACAGCGGACTTCATTTTGACTGAGAGATTAAAAAATTGACTGAGGGAGTAGAAGTCGAGTCAGTACGAGAAGAATGAGGTGGTGACGCGTCGAGTGGGCGAAGAAGCGTGAGAAGAGGATAAGAAATGGGGAGGGGGAATGTGGGAGGTGAAGGCTTGTGCTGATGACGATGAGTCGTCGAAAGCCGGCCAGCCCGTGAATCAGAGGCGAGGGCAAGGCGAGATGGAAGTGTGCGGGAGAAGGCAGGACAGGGAGTGGCGATGTGAAGGCGATGAAAAGCGATGGGGGAAAGAGAAAAATCTGATGATGGGGAATCAGGAAGGACTGACCTGTTTGTCGGTGGGCGAAGAGAGGCAAAGAGTGCGAGTTGATGAGAGCGAGAGGGAGGTGATGCAGAGGCAAAAGACTCAGAGATAACTGGTTGCTTGAGGATGCAGGTGAATGGAGAGAGGAATGAAAGTGTGTGGGATGAAGAATTGATTTCGAGGGCGGCGAAGCGAGGAGATTTATCTGGCGAAGCAAGGCAGGTGCGCATCATCGGGTTGCCAGCTGCCAGGTGCGACTTACACCACGCTTGCCGAGAAGGTACGTCGTTCGCCCGCCCAAGCCGAGCGAACAGCGTTTTCTGCGCCCCACCGACGCTAGGCCAAGGCACAGAGCCACAGAGCCACAGAGCCACAGAGTACAGACAGAGCACAGAGCGTGGAGTGGAGCGGTGGGTAAGGTGGCCGAGCTTGACGGCCGCAATAGGCACAGCTCAGCGCACGACAGGCCTCGAGCCTTGCCGCTCTGGACGGGACGACGCTACTGGGCCTTGTCCTGCGTCTTCCAGTAGGTGCGAAGCTGGTAAGTGCTGGGTCTTCTCTGGCGGCCTCGAGACGCTGGGCTTTGTCGCAGGTGCGACCTCGCCGTGACACCCGGGGCGGAGTTTTCGTCGTCCATACCAGGTACCCTCTCTCTCTCTCTCTCTCTCTGTTTCTCTGTCTCTAAGTTTCTTTGCCTGGTCTGTCTCTTTCTCTGTGTCTGTCTCTCTCTGGCACCGAATCTATCCGGCAGCAAGCACCAGCCGAGGTAGGTGCCCATCCAAGCTACCTACCTACTACAACCACCTTAGTAGTCGGTACTCTGCTAGCCTGCGACCTAAATTGCTACAGCCAAGCCGCAATTTACTACTGCTAGTACCGGACGGCAAGCCGCATCGCCTGAAGAGAGACAGAAAGAGAAGGAAAATGGACGGGCCAAGAACAAACTTGCCACGCCCGTCGTGCCACCGTGATGCCTGTGTCTGCCAAGTCCCATTTCACCATCGAGGCACCTACCTACCTAGATGTCTACTACCACGACTACCTGTACTCGCCAGTCGCACCTCTGCGGCAGAAGTCTCTGCTAGCCGCCTTGTCTCCCTCGGCACAACAGGCCCGTCGTGTCCCGTGGAGCGGCCGGGTCGAGCCAGGCCGACGTTCCGACTACTACCTACTTACCAACTCTGTGGGCCACCACCACTGCTACCTCTCCGACTTACTCGCCGTCTACTAGTCGTATGCTTTCCAGGCACGGATTCATCGTTCATCTGCCACCCGCGGTGGGGAGGAGGTTCCATTAACCTTTCCGTCATCATCAGATCTTATTCTCCAATCCGCCGCGCCGGGATCTGCTCCGCTATGCCATACGTCCTACATCTTGGCGCCCCGCCATGCACGATGCGCTGACTCGTCAGGAACCGTCGATTTCTCGATACAACCCACCCACCCCGGTCAAGCACAAGATTCTTGCCCCTCCAAGAATCCACTTTACAACTGATGGCCAGCGCCGAACTCTGTCCAAGTCCGCTGTCTTTCTGCGCCCCCCCTTTTTTTTTGTCTCCCGGAGCTCCGTCTCCGTCCCCGTCTTCCCGTCTCTGCCGACTCTCCAACTCCCGACTTCTTCTGCTCCCCATCCAACCTAGTCGGGAGAGCGCCGTCGAGCGAGGAAGAGCGGCCGAGCAAGACCCGCAGCAATAGGTAGGCAGGTAACTAGGTAGGTAGTCTGTACGGTGGAGAAGGCACCAACTCAAAAGCTTTCCCCACACAGATGATGATGATGATGATGATGATGATGAAGGTACGAATACGACGAAGCTCTGGTCCTGAGCTTCCGAAGCCACGCTGTCTTGGCCCGTTACGCCGGCCCGGACGTAGACGATGCCGAGGGAAGCGAAGACCAGAGTCTGTCGCTCGGCCTCGCCAGCGTCGGTCTTTTTCTGTTCCTGAATCTGAGTCTCTCCCGTAGAAGGAGCCGATTCTGCGTTGTCTCGCTCAGCGTTCTCGTGTCTGCGTTCTCCCGCATACCATAGGCATAGGCAACCAACCCATTGACTTTTCCAGGCTAATCCTCATCTTCTTCTTTAGCTCTAACACGTTTTTTATCTTTGCCCCTCTTCTTCCCGTCTGTTCCTTTCCCTCCCGCAGTCTCCGTCTCAAATTTCCTCCCTTCGCGCAGCAAAATGGGGATTTGAGGCAATTCGGCGACAAAACAAGCAAGCTTTCCACGTCTCCCGCCGCCGCTTTGTGGGTTTATTTTTTTTTCCTGCCGTTCCTTGTTCGTCATAGCCCAGGCACCGGAGCTTATTCTTCGCTTTTGTCCCAATATGATCCTCCTGCCGTTTGCGGGTGGCCTCGAGCCAAGTCGGCGGCCTTGCCGGTGGGCGGGCACCAGCCTCGCGCCGTCTAACAGCTTCCGCCACAACCGCCGCTGATCAGCCACAGCAACTACGTCATGGCACATCAGGCAGCCTCCTACCCGGGAGCGAGGAAAATTATCGTCAACACACAATGCCACTAAACCATCCTCAGGAAAGGGGGGATAGTTGCCTTACTTCTGTGCCGCCACTGACGACAAGCTGTCTGCATCTCCCCGCTCATTCATCTCTGTTTCATCCAATCTCCTCGGACCCCTGCGACCGATGACAATCAGCCTGCCAGGTTTGCAAGCTGCGCATCATTTGCCCCCTTGGCCACTCGCCACGTGTAACCCGGAACGCAGCCCCCCGGCCCTTGTTTGTCTGCCACCAAGGCGAACAAGATTAGAGAAAGAAGCAAGGGGAATGTCTCACGTCGATTGCCGAGACATCGTCTCGCTTCTCCCTTCGCCGACTTCGCCAACCTCCTCGTCTCGTTGGTCGTCGTCCGACTCGTATGACCGACGCTGGGACCACCGCCCGCGATGCGTCCTGACCAACAACTTCACTGCCTCTTCTCGCATTCTAGAGCGTTAACGTGCTACCTGCTACCGTGCTTCGTCGCAACAAAAGATAAGACGATGGGTACAAGCCCCTGCTGGGATCCATGCCGCCCGTCGCCAACCGCGAAAAACGTTGACCCTTGATGCTCCTGTCCACCATACTTCGGTCTCTCCGCCATCGTTCGTACAAGGCCATTAATCCTACCGTCCGACCTCTGCGTCGGTCGTCATTATATACAAGTGCGTCGTCTCATCTGAGGAATCACGACATGCCTCCACCCATGTCCACCGGTCTAGCCGCTGCACATAACACAGGCTTCGGGGTTCTCAATGCTGCCTGTGCGTTCGTTAGCGTGTCCGTCTCGACGAGTGGTGGCGGCTGAGGCCACACTCACAGGCCAGAACGGCTTCAGAGTAAATGTCTCGCTCGCGCTCCTCGCTGGCGTCCTCCTTGTCCTCCACCTGGCCGCCTTCGGTCCGCCTGTCGGCGAGCTCCTCGTCCTTGAGTCCGTCCGAGGAGGGTTCCGTCGGCAGCACTCGCGGGCTGTCGCCCTCGTCCTCATCTGCCTTGATGATGGCCGGCTTGCTAGGCGATGCCAGCGGTCGGGGCGTCGCGTCGGCCCCCAGGCCCCGTGGCGGCGTCGCGTTGGGCGTCGGGATTCCGTTAGAGCCGACGTCGATGGCAGGGGCAGGCTCCTCCTTGGGCTGCGTCGCCCGCGGCACCGCCAGCGGCGACGACATGTAGCTTGTGCCCGCCGGCGCCGTCCGCTTCTTGGGCGCCCGCTCGCGTCCGACGTTGGTGTCGGCCACGAGGAGCGCCTGCTGGTCGACGGTGAACTGAATGGGTGCCGCCGCCGCCTGCGTACGCAGGTAGTACATGCCCGTCTTGAGGCCCATCTTCCAGCCGGCAAAGTGCATGCTTGTGATCTTGCCCATGGTCGGGTCCTTCATGTGGATGTTGAGCGACTGCGACTGGTCGATAAAGGCGCCGCGGTCGGCCGCCATCTGCACCACCTGGCGCTGCGAAATCTCCCAGACCGTCTTGTAGAGCGCCTTGATGTCGGCGGGGATGTTGGGGATGTTCTGGATCGACCCGTTCTCCGCGATGATGCGGTTCTTCATCGCGTCCGACCAGAGGCCCATGTCGACCAGGTCCTTGAGCAGCCACGGGTTGACCACCTGGAACTCGCCCGCCAGCACGCGCCGCTGGTAAATGTTCGACGTGTAGGGCTCGAAGCACTCATTGTTGCCCAGGATCTGCGACGTGCTGGCTGTCGGCATGGGCGCTACCAGCAGGCTGTTGCGGATGCCGTGCTCCTTGATCTGCGCCCGTAGCGGCTCCCAGTCCCAGAGCTCGGACGGCTTGACGCCCCACATGTCGAACTGGAGGACGCCCTCGGACGCGGGAGAACCCTGGAAGGACGAGTACGGGCCCTGCTCCTTGGCCAACTCCACTGAGGCTGTCAGGGCCGCGTGGTAGATGGTCTCGAAGATGTGCTTGTTCAGCTCGCGCGCCTCGGGAGACTCAAACGGCAGCCGCAGAGCCAGGAAGGCGTCGGCCAGACCCTGTACGCCGACGCCGATGGGACGGTGGCGCATGTTGCTGTTGCGCGCCTCCGGCACCGGATAGTGGTTGACGTCGATGATCTTGTTGAGGTTGCGGACGACGACCTGCGTCACGTCGTGCAGCTTCTTGAAGTCGTAGCGGCCTCCGTTGTAGTCGACAAAGGCCGGCAGCGCCAGCGACGCCAGGTTGCACACGGCCACCTCGTCGGGCGCCGAGTACTCGACGATCTCGGTGCAGAGGTTGGAGCTACGGATGGTGCCCAGGTTCTTCTGGTTGCTCTTGCGGTTGCAATGGTCCTTGTAGAGCATAAACGGGTTGCCCGTCTCCGTCTGGGCCTCGAGGATCGAGTACCAGAGCTTCTGGGCGCGGATGGTCTTGCGGCCACGACCCTCGCGCTCGTACTTTTCGTACAGGGCCTCGAACTCGTCGCCGTAGCAGTCGGCCAAGCCGGGACACTCGTTGGGACACATGAGCGTCCAGTCGGCGTTCTTTTCCACCCGCTTCATGAACAGGTCGGGGATCCAGAGGGCGAGGAACAGATCGCGGGCGCGCACCTCCTCTTTGCCGTGATTCTTGCGCAGGTCCATGAACTCGAAGACGTCGGCGTGCCACGGCTCCAGGTAGATGGCGAAGGCGCCGGGTCGCTTGTTGCCGCCCTGGTCGACGTAGCGGGCCGTATTGTTGAAGACGCGGAGCATAGGGATGACGCCATTGGATGTGCCGTTCGTGCCGGCGATGTAAGAGCCGGTGGCGCGGATGCGGTGAACGTTGAGACCGATGCCGCCGGCCATCTTGGAGATCATGGCGCACGTCTTGAGAGTGTCGTAGATGCCCTCGATGCTGTCCTCCTTCATGTCGACGAGGAAGCACGACGAGAGCTGGCACTGGGGCGTACCGGCGTTGAAGAGGGTGGGCGAGGCGTGGGTGAAGAATTTGCTCGACATGAGATTGTACGTCTCGAGAACGCGCTCAATATCATCTCCCCAGATGCCGACGGCGACGCGCATAATCATGTGCTGCGGCCGCTCGACGATCTTGCCTTGGAGCTTGAGCAGGTAGGAGCGCTCCAGCGTCTTGAAGCCGAAGTACTGGTAGTTGAAGTCTCGGTCGTAGACAATGGCAGAGTCGAGCTCTTCCTTGTGTCTCATGACACACTCGTACGTCTCTTGCGAGATCATAGGCGAGGCCCGCTTGTTCCTGGGGTTGACATAGTGATAGAGGTCGCTGACGACCGACGACCACTGCTTCTTGGTCTGCTTGTGCAGGTTGGAGACGGCAATGCGGGCGGCGAGGATGGCGTAGTCGGGATGGGTGACGGTCATGTAGGCAGCCGTCTCGGCAGCCTGGGGCAGATTCCTCCGTCAGCAACGGGCTGTAGCCGGGGATGAAGAGACAGGGTCGTGCTCACAAGATCGTCTAGCTGGACGGTTGTAACGCCGCCGTAAACACCCGAGATGACCTTTTGGGTGATGGCGACAGGATCGACGTGCTCCGTGTCGAGGCCATAGCACAGCCGAGAGACACGGGCCGTGATCTTGTCGAATTGGACACGCTCCTGGCGTCCATCTGGCGATTACAAGTCAGCTTTCAGGCCGCTGTGCCATACGAAGCAGCGACGGAACCGAAGGGAAACCTACCGCGCTTCCTGACGAACATGATGGCGACGCGGCGACGTCAGCCGGCACCGGCGAGGGAAGCAAAGAGGCGAGAGGCAAGGAGCAGCAGACGGTTCGGCGAGCGTCACGCTGCGTATTGTACCGAGCAAGTACAAAAGGCGTCTTGAGGGTGCGGTTTGTGCAGAGTCGAAGAACGAAGGCAGGGAGGCGATGGCGGGCTCAAGATTTTAAGTGCGGCGCGTGTCCAAGACGCGTTGGTTCCTTGGCGCGAAAAACACATTATTTAAGCAAGCCAGCCCCGCTTGCGCGATTGACCACCTAACCAGGTACCTAGGTAAGAAGACTATGAGCGTATAGGGGAGAGCTGAATGCTGGGGGGGCCGTGCGCAGGGATTGCGGAACGTCGTTGATGCTATAAATTGGCTGACGTCCCCCAACGCGTCGCGGCGCGGGCAAATCAATCGTTCTCCTCGATCACGCGGCGAAGGTGCCAAAAAAACATATAGCAGCTGTGGCAGGTCGAGCAATGGCCCTTTGATTCCTATCGTTGACGCGCGCTATCACGTGATGATTTTAAAACGACTTTATCGGCGAAACACGTGACTGTCTTGCATATCCTGCTATCAACTCCCATGTCCATCGTTCTCAACCACGCCCTTGCCCGGACTGAGACGTCATGTTAATGAGAAGGGCTCATTCTCGACTTCCTGGATTGCTTCGGAAGCCGCTACTCAGTCACCTGCGCTGCTTTCGCCCCTTCACTTCTGTACCAGACATGGCTTCCCCGCCATCCGCCACCAAGCGGGACAAGCCGTACGTGCCGCGGTATATCGACGTATGCAGCGACGACCTCGTCACGTAGCGTCTCAGAAGCTGACGCCTCGTTGCATCAGATTGGTATCAACCTCACGGATCCCATGTACAGCGGTATTTACCACGACACGGAACGGCATCCTTGCGACCTAGACGCCGTGATAAAGCGAGCCAGCGAAGTGGGATGCTCCAAGCTCATCGTCACGGGCTCCGACATCAAGAGCGCGTGGGATGCGCTCAAGCTGGCACAAGATTATCGTGAGTCGTATGCTTCAAGTCGGACTCTGGACATGTTGCTCACCCATTATCCAGCCATCGTCTACGCTACCGCCGGCATCCACCCCTGCAACAGTTCAGTATTTTCTGAGCCCAGCCCATTCGATCACGAGGAAGCCATAGTAGACACGTGCAAGACGGATGATACTGTGGCCGATCTCATGGCTCTCATTGAACAGACGAGAGCAGACAGTCCGCATCTTCTCGTGGCCTTTGGCGAATTTGGTCTCGACTATGACCGGTTGAGCCTGTGCAACAAGCCAGTGCAACTACATTCTTTCAGAACGCAGCTAGAACTCGCCGCCTCCCTGACACCACCGCTCCCTCTCTTCCTACACTCCAGGGCCGCACACAGCGACTTTGTGTCTTTGCTGAAGGAAGCCTTCGGCCCCAAGCTGGAGAGCCTCGAAGCTGGCGGCGTCGTGCACAGCTTCACCGGCACGTACGAAGAGATGATGGAACTAACAGAATTAGGGCTTCGCATCGGTGTCAACGGCTGCAGCCTCAAGACCAAGGAAAACTGCGACGTCGTGTCCAAGATTCCTCTCGAATGCATCATGCTCGAGACGGACGGGCCTTGGTGCGAAGTGCGGCCCAGCCATGAGGGATGGAAGCTCCTGCAAGCGGCAAAGACGGCCGAGAGCGGCGACAACGCAGCGGCGGAGCAGCAGCAGCAGCAGCAGCAGCAGCAGCAGCAGCAGCAGCAGCGCAAAAAGCCCCCCAAGATGTCCGAACCCAAAATGCCGACGCGGTACAAAGTCGTCAAAAAAGAACAGTGGAAGGAGGGCGTCATGGTCAAGGGCCGCAACGAACCGTGCAACATCGAACTTGTGGCACAAATAGTAGCGATCCTTCAAGGCGTCAGTGTGGAAGAGATATGCGAAGCAGCGTGGAGAAACACAGTCGACCTGTTTAGGCTTGATGATAAAGAGGCCGAGCAGAACGTGGGCTGGCAAGACGCCGAACACGATTACCAGAAGGACGTCACCTACGCAGATGAGCACGCATTCACGGAAAACCAAAGCGATGCCATGCAGATGATGAACGAGGAGGAGCCCGAGGATGAGGAACCGTTTCATATAGACGAGGAGCTGAGATATTTCGTGGATGAGGACGGGTGCGAAATTGACCAAGTTGGCAGGGCGTTCGATCGTCAGTTTCACGAAGATGAGGAAGAGGTGGACTACCCGGTCAATGTGTCAGGACGACGAAGCCGGCACCGAAGATAGAAAGCCCGCGTATTTACTACGTGCTGAGGAGCACGCCCGGCCCGTCACAGGCCTGCTCCTTTGTAGCCCCTGATGCGACCGTGCCTCACCACACCCGTCGTCACCCCCTCTTCACCAGTCATCCACCCGGGCATCCGCTCGCCGTCGACGATGCCGGCCTCGACGAGCTGCCTGATTCCCGCAAAGACGTGCGGGCCTTGAAAGGACAGCCGCAAGGCCGGTGTCCACTGTGACGCGTCTGCCTCGTCGGCGACATCGTCGTCATCGTCACGAGCCTGCTGCAGCACGGCCTCCATCTTGCTGCGTCTCCGGTCCTGGGCCCGTTGGTGGCGGGCATCTTGGTCCTGGGCGGCGGCATCCGTCGTGTCCGGATCGAGATCCGGGGGCAGGCCGTCGTCGGCAGGGAACGGATCTTGCATCAGTATGTCGACCCTTTCTACGCCCTTGCCATCCGTGACCAAGGCTTCGTCGGCGAAGCGAGCCTGCGCGACAACCCTGGCGCGCTTCACCTCCCGGGCTGGCTCCGCCGGCGGCGGGCGCCTTCTCGAAGCGACGACGTCGGAGCCCGACGGTTTGGCGCCTGCCCAGCGCGAGTCTGGGGGAAGCCGAGTATCGAGGGGCGAGTTCCTGAGGCGTTCGTCTGCGTAGATGCTCCAGCCGGCGGCGGCTGCGTTCCCCCGACCGCCGCCGCGCCTGTCCAACAGCGCCCACAAATTGCGAGTGGAGAGATTGGTAGGCCTGAGGACGAAGCGTTGCCGCGGCCGCGACAGTGCTTTCGGCACGCCGTTGACGATGAGCCCATGCAGGCTCTTGGACTCGCCAAGGCTGATGGGGCCGGTGGTCTGCGAGCGGGTGATGTACAGCGAGGGCGAGCCGTCGGGGAAGGCGAGGTAGATGGTCCGGGAGGAGGCGAAGTCGGCGGCTGGGTTGGATAGTGCTAGAGCGGTGGTGTATGGTGAATCGATGACGAAGATGCGTAGGAGCAGGACAGGATAGTCCCGCGGGCGATAGAAATGATAATGAGCCTTGACGTCGGGGAGGACGTGTTGCTGTAGGTTCTGCACAAACGTCGAGGGGTGAAAGCGGGGGATAGTCAGGCTCTCCTTGTCGGGCTTGAGCGGCTCGTCGTCACCCTGTTCGGCCGAGGGAAGCTTGAGTGGGAGGATAGCATAGGCTGTCCATTTCTGAGAGGTGGGATGGTCGTCCAGATGTGCGCAGTCGACCATAGCGAGCTGATACAGCGTCACACCATGGCGCCAGTCTCCCTCAAGGATGCGACTGATAACGTCGCGCTTGGAGCCCTTTTGAGACTGCATTTCCTGATACAGCTGGCGGAGGTCGGCGAGAGAGCGGCAAGGCGGATAAAGATGATCGTGGTCATCATAGTCGACGGCCGAGTCTGCATCGTCGATATACGGCGCCGCGTTGGGCAGGTTGGCCTCATCCAGCCAGTCGAGGGCGATGGAGAGCAGCGCATCGCGCGAGAGCCGGCCCAGGCTCTTCACCACCGCCCGGTTGGTGGCATCGACGCGGAGGGAAGACGGCAGCCGGCCCTTGGTGGGGACGGAGAGACGGGCCATTGGCTTGAGGAGATCAAGTAGCGGCACGACGGATGACGTCGAGGCCGACGCTCGCTTGGCCGGATCTTTGGGCGGCTCCGCTCCGAGAGCGTTGGACAGACGCGTTGGAGGTCACGACAGTCAGCCGTTGCGATGGCGGTATGACTAAGCGCACATTTAAAGCCGTTAAGTCCACCACTTTCACCTTTTCGCTTTTCGCTCGGCAGGTGGCAGCCCTTCCAAAGAGTATCACGTGATGGCCGTGACGGGCGATGACTGCATGTGATGTCTCAGTTATGCAGCGGCGTGGGTCGGCGTCGATAACTTATAAATGTTGGGGTTTGGTACATGTGCTGGCACGTAGCACGAATACAGTAAAAAGGTGAGACCCGAGATCTGAACGCGGTTCAGCAACCTTCGATGCAGCCCACCCCGCGCTTTTGCCGCGGCGTAAGGCAACCATCCTTCCCGCGGGTCTGTAAGACTCACTGTATAACCAACCACACATGGATCGTTTCGCCCTCGGGCTCCGGCCACACCAACTCTGACTTAGGTAGAGGGCGTAACCTGGCTCGCATGAACTCGCCCATTAAACGCGGTGGTGGGTGGGGGGCGCCTGATGGATGATTGCTAAGCACGTCCTCGCACCAAGGAAAAAAAAAGTACGCCCTACATAACTTAGTATGTCTAGGCGGCAGGACTCTCGGTACCTCTCGGACCGGCGATCCACGGTGGCCCATTCCGCTTGCCGATTCCGCACGCATCAGCTTCAAAAACTACCACCTCCCTCCCGCCCTCCTTTCTTCCCACAATCTCGTCGCTTGAAAGCATCATCCAAGACATCATCACCTCGACACCTACGCCCACGTTTTACGCTTTATCCCCACACCCCCTCAATCACACGCAATCATTCATCCCATCGCAACCGCGCCTATCGCCCTCGCCACCGTTCGATAGGCGCTTCGGAACTCCAACGCACGTACCGCCTCTTCGGCGCCTGGTCCTCTATGCCGGGTCGCGATTGATTGCTGCTCTCGGTGTCGACTCGAAATATTCTTAGCGCAAAACATCCTCGACCATCATGTCGACATACAGCGGACGTCACGGCCCTAATGTGTCGCAGTACCTGCGGGATCTCAACACTGTCAATCCCCAGGACACGTCTGCTACAGACGAGAGCTTCGCAATTGAAGATGACCTCGCGCTCTTTACAAACACGCAGTTTTTTGACTTCGACTCGGGCCAGAACATGGACTTCCAGGCCCAGCCCGTCAAGGTCGCCGTCGAGTCGACTGCCCCCTCCACCTCAAGTCCCTCCGATGACGTGGCGCCGCCCGTCATGGAGGATATACCGACGCTCGATTTCATATCAGGTTCGTCGGCACGTCTCATTCTTGTCCCGATCTCTCCCCCTGCCGCGCTTTATCTGCCTTTGTTCGTGGCCGCATGTGGGACTACACTGGCCAACCTGAGGCGGCTTACAAATGCCCCGCGATGGTGCAATATCCCGTGACTCTGTCACGTGACCACCCTTCACCACGACATGGTCCCTCATCACCCAGGACGTCACTTTGGCCGGCTATGCCTACATCTCTCTGATTCACTATGGCGTCGCTGCCTTTTACTGTGCCACTGCTGACACTGTTCCACGGGCAGGCGACTTCAGTTTTCCGGAGTTCAACAATGCGTACTCGGCCGGACCCATCGACGCTTTCGCGGGAAGCAGTCCCAGCTTCCAGCCTCTGCAGCCCGACCAGGCGCCTACCCAAGCCCCTCAACAGCCCGCGCAGTTCCGGTTAGGTGGCCACGGGACGGCCGAGAAGCGCAATGCCGACTCCATGCCTGCCGGTGGTCAACCGCTGAACCTGGAAGATAGCCCGCGCCAGGCCGCAGAAGAGGACAAGCGGAGACGGAACACGGCCGCCAGCGCTCGCTTCCGGATAAAGAAGAAGCAGCGAGAGCAGGCGCTCGAGAAGTCGGCCAAGGAGATGACGGAGAAGATCTCGGCGCTCGAGTCCAAGGTTGTCCAGCTCGAGACGGAGAACAAGTGGCTCAAGAACCTGCTCGTGGAGAAGAACGAGGGAAACGAGGACACTGCGACTCTATGGAAGGAGTTTACCCGGTACGCGTCGGAAAAGTCTAAGGCGACGATGTCTGGTGCCGTCGCCAAGGACGAACGGTGACGGATCGCCTGCAGCATGTGGAGTCGGTGGCTTTCTGAATTGCGGATGATGGACTCTTGCCCGTCCACTGGAGGCGTTGTGCGGAATGGGCGCTACTTTCTGCTTTTGTTCATTCTTTATTTCCCTTTTGGATCTACAACTTTTGTCGTTACTTACACGCTCCAAAGTGGAAGCAGTTGGCCCAGGCAGTTGGGCGTGATGGGTGGCGGATGGACAGATGCATGTAAGACGCCGACGTTGCATGGCTACGATGACGGCGCGTTGTGGGGAACAGATGCTAGGGCGATGACAAACAAGACATGCCATGACGTGACAACGTCGAGCATTTGAGTTCCCACCTTGATCGGAGCCGCTCGTGATGTCAGACACTGGTCCGAGGACCTGGCTAGCTATCGTCGGCGGACCCCTGACTGCCGTCGGCCGGCGTCCTTCGGAGGGCGGCCAAACGTAGCTTATTCCTCTTGCCCAGCACCCTCAACGTGTTGTCTTTCTCCACAGTCGTCATTTCGGCCCAATTGGCGATGCGCGACACGGTGCCGTTCTGGTTGACGACCAGAGGGCCCAAATTGCTGAGCTTGACGTCGCCGCCGACGGGGAGGGTAGTAGTAGCCTGTTCGTGGCCGGGAGCGGGTAGGGCAGTGCGGGCGGCCGATGCCGCGGCTTCTTCTTCTTCGGCGGGCGGCGGCTGATGGGTGGATGATGGCGGAGGCTTGGTTGAGGTAGTAGCGGCGCGGATGGACGAGGCGGAGGACGAGGCTGAGGACGAGGCGGAGGACATGGCGAGGCGCGGTCGACACGGTGACGAGAAGGGTGTGGCGAGGCGGGCGAGGAGGCGCGGCAAAGGCATAGGGGTTGGAGGGGGGGGGGGGG
>LAZP02000487.1:0-12508 GCA_001272575.2 Ophiocordyceps unilateralis
CTCTGTGTGTGTGTGTGTATGTGTGTGGACGTGTATATATATATATATATATATACATATATAGAGAGATCCTGACTCGTGTCGCCCCTTTCACAGTGCCCATTTTCGCCGCCGAAAACTCGCCGGCGCCCATCCGCGGTGCTCTCGTCATGAGCTGGCAGCTCTGGACCGCCTTTGGCATCTTCCTCGGCACCTGTGCCAATCTCATCGGTCTCAAGATCAGCCCTTCGGCCTGGCGCTACCAGCTGGGCTCGGCCTTTATCCCCGCCGTGCCGCTCGTCATCCTCATTTACTTTTGCCCCGAGTCGCCGCGTTGGTATATCAAAAAGGATCGTTATGCCGACGCCATGGCTTCGCTGCTGAGGCTGCGCAATAGCCCTGTTCAGGCGGCCCGCGATCTCTACTACATTCATGTGCAGCTGCAGGTCGAGCGCGAGTTCATCGTTCACGGCAATTACGTCGGCCGCTTCATCGAGCTCTTCACCATTCCGCGCGTTCGCCGGGCCACGCTCGCCTCCTTCGTTGTCATGATCGCCCAGCAGATGTGCGGCATCAACATCATCGCCTTTTATTCCTCGTCCGTCTTCGAGGATGCCGGTGCTTCGTCGACTGACGCCCTCATGGCCACTTGGGGTTTTGGTCTCGTCAACTTCCTCTTCGCCTTCCCTGCCATCTGGACCATCGACACTTTTGGCCGCCGGTCCCTGCTCCTCTTCACCTTTCCTCAGATGGCCTGGACACTGCTCGCGGCCGGACTCTGCAGCAGCAAGATCATGCCCAAGGAGAGCAAGCTTCACATGGCCTTTGTCGCCCTCTTCGTCTATCTCTTCGCCGCCTTTTACTCGCCCGGCGAGGGGCCCGTCCCCTTTACCTACGCAGCCGAGGTGTTCCCCCTGTCGCACCGCGAGGTCGGCATGGCCTGGGCAGTGGCCACCTGCCTCTTCTGGGCCTCGGTACTGTCCGTCACCTTTCCGCTGATGCTGGACCGGCTGGGCGTCCTGGGCTCCTTTGGTCTGTACTCGCTCTTCAACATCATGGCCCTGCTCATGATCTTCCTCTGGCTGCCAGAGACGAAGCAGCGGACGCTCGAGGAGCTCGACTACATCTTTGGCGTGCCCACGAGGGTGTTTATGAGGTATCAGGTCACCAAGGCCCTGCCCTGGTGGTGCAAGCGCTGGATCCTACGTCGCAAGGACGTCACTCTCGAGCCCCTCTACCGGCTCGACGTGGCCGACCACGAGGAGGAAGAGCAGGAGAGCACGGACAATGGGCTGGAGAACGATAAGGCCAAGGTTGAGCTCAAGGACCTGGTGGGCCTGCCGGCGAGGACCATGATTGAGCTGCAGCTGCCGTCGAACTCGTCTGCACCTCGGTGAGAGTGAATTGCTGGTCGTCTACGCAAATGACGTGTGCTCGGGACTGGCGATGGGACTCGAGGAAACCCGTCATCATGCTGTCTTCTCCCATTGTGGAAAAAAAAGAGTTTGTTTCTACTTCCCCTTTCACAGACGTCCCCGCCCCCCCTTTTTTTTTTCTTTTCTATAGATACCAACCGAGAGGGACGAGTTCGCAGGGCACGATGTGGCGAGATACCCCCTTTTGATGTATCATCATATTGATGCGTTTTTATTTTTCATGGCTTTGATTCCTTTTCTTCTACATTCTATAACGGCAAAGGGGACATGGGCGCGAGGTGACAGAGGCGGGAACAGCACGATAACGGCAGTTGGTTTGGTTGAAGAGAACGGTTCAGGAGACGGCCCCAGGCCTCATGGTTGGACACAAGATGGCGAGCAAGACCAACCGGGCGAATTGATGGAATTCTTACCCGTTATTCACCACACGTGGCTGCCACTGTACACTGGGGGGGGGGTTTGCCTCTTGGTAGTTTAGAAGCGACTATGCATCAGGGGAACCTGCGACGAAAGTGTCTCGCGCGGCGAAGGGCATGATTATCGGAGGGAGCCGAGTGTTTGGCGCCGTCGTCTTTTGCCGGGTCGATGCAGGGTAGGATGATACTCGACTTGACGACGATTGATGTATGTATCCAAGCCGACCGTCATGGGACGACCCGATTGATACTGTGAGGGCACGGATAGAAAGCGTCTCGCGTGTTCCTGTGCCTGCAGGGGAGGGGGTTGGTTGGTTGAGATCTGCATTCCAAGCTCAGGGCCGGAACAGTGAACGGCCATCATTGCCGTGTTTGCCACGGGACGATAAGAAAAAACAACAACACATTGTCTCATAAGCTGAAACGAGCTGGAAAGAAGGGTTGAAGATGGAAGAAAAGATGGCGTGTCTCAGGCGGACAGGGTCCTTCCCGGTATCCCTTATGCGTTTCTTTTTTTATTCCTCCCCTCCCCATTGCCCTCCTTATCTTTGTTTTTTTTTTCTGTTGTTTTTTCTTCTTTCCCTCAGGAGAGGCCCAGGCGCTAACGTCGTGACGGACAGGGCACTTGGTTGGAGGACAGCTCGGAGACGAGACGACACGCCGCTCCACTGCCTTAGTGGACGACTCAGGCGGGGAAGGGAGAGAGGGGCCGAAAAATAAAAAATAAACATAAAAACGGGCGTATCGCGTGTCATACTTGGACGAGGCTTGATTCTCTTATGACGCCGAGGCCAAAACAATGAAGACCCTCGTTATTCTTCTTTTACCCTGTCATTCGCCGGCGCAAAATTCTATGGGGCTGCGATAGACGCGAACCTGTTATCGTACCGTGTAGCTTACTGTCCAAATTTTGTGCGCGTCTCCCGTGCCACTGCTTCGTACAACGTACAGCCGTACTGTGTGTGATTGCACAAAACCTCTCCACCTTTTCGGGAGATCTCCTTTTTCACCTCTTCTCTCCGTCCCGCTCCCCTTCGAGCCTTTCTTTCGCTCTATCCTTACCTTTTCCTTCGTTCCCCCTTCCCCCCCCCTTTTTCTCCCCAAGCTGTTGTTTTTCCCCTCCTATTTTCACTGTTGTACGCCCTCCTAGACGAGTCAGTCGCCTGCTCGGGAGCGGCACGATTCGAGCTGCCTTGTCTGGAGCCGGACTTCAGCAAGCTATTTTCGCCCGTCAAAACAAGATCCCAAAGTCGCCTCTCTCTTCTTTTCTCCATGACCAACAAGCGCCACTCTGTCAACTCGCGTTCTTCGGGCTTCATCCCCTTGTCTGGAGGCGGCAACATCGATAACATGGCCGACGCCGGCATTCCTCTCGCTACTGTCCGCAGCCACGCGTCGACAACGGGCGCTAGAAAGCCCAATCCGCTCGCTATGACTACTAGTTACGATCCGGGCGCCGACGAAAAGGCCCATCTTCGGCCTCGTCACCATGGTCGCCGCCGCAAGACGCGCGATGGCTTGGGTCGCACCGGCACTGGCTCGTCAGACGATGTCAGCGTGAATGCCCTCGGAAGAATCTACAATAGGATTGTTGGCTTCTCCGTCGTCACTCGCTACCTCGTCTATGTCGTCCCCGTTGGTCTTTTGCTCGCCGCGCCGCTCATTATCCTCGCCTCGACTGGCTACCAGAACGCTGTCCCTCTCGGTTCCAAGCGGCGCGAACCGGACGGTCCTGAGATCCCCGGCCCTCCGCTTTTCGCCCTCTTCCTCTGGATCGAAATCTCGTGGCTGTCTCTCTGGGCCGCCAAGACGGCTGCCTGGCTGCTACCCAAGGTCTTCATCTTCTTTTGCGGCATCGTCAGCATGGGCGTCCGCAAGTACGCCACCGTCCTCCGCAACCTCAACATCCCCCTTTCGCTCTTCTTCTCCGCCATGGCCTCGTGGCTCACATTCAGGCGCCTCTTCGTCGCTGCCACCAACAGCGGCATCGACTGGGCCGTCACCTTTGAGCGAATCCTCGCCGCCCTCTTCGCCTCGACGGCCGTCTTGCTGGCCGAAAAGGCACTCGTTCAGCTCATCGGCGTCTCCTACCACCAGCGCTCCTTTGCCAATCGCATCAAGGCCTCCAAGCGCGAAATTCACCTCATCGGCCTCCTCTACGATGCCTCCCGCACTCTCTTCCCCATGTACTGCCCCGAATTCGCCGAGGAAGACTACATTGTCAACGATAGCATCGATGTCATGTTGAGATCCAAGGCTGGCCGCAAGTCCGCCGGAGCCGCCACCCCAATGAAGATTATCGGTGACGTCGGACGCCTCGGCGACAAGGTCACCCACGCCGTGGGGAACATTGCCCAGGAAATCACCGGCAAGCAAGTCATGAACCCCAACTCCGCTCATTCCATCGTCCTTGAAGCTCTCGAGAAGCGCCGGCCCTCCGAGGCCCTCGGCAGGCGCATCTGGATGTCCTTTGTCCTCGAGGGCAAGGAGGCTCTCTACCCTGAAGACTTTCACGAGGTGCTTGGACCTGCCTACCGCGATGAGGCCGACGAGGCCTTCGACGCCATTGATAGCGATATGAATGGCGACATCAGCCTCGACGAGATGATGCGCAAGGTCGTCGAGATAGGTCGGGAGCGTAAGGCTATCGGCGAGGGCATGAAGGATATTGGTCAGGCTCTCCGGGTCCTCGACAAGGTCCTGCTCTTCGTCGTCGTCCTCATCGTCATCTTCATCTTCTGTGAGTTCTCTCCTCTTCCTTGCCTCGCTCTTCCGCGACTGACACGCCCGTCTCAGTCTTCTTCTTGGACAATAGCACCCTCAAAGTCATCGCTAGTGCCGGGACTGCCCTTCTCTCGTTGTCCTTTGTTTTCGCCGTCACCACGCAAGAGTTCCTGGGATCTTGCATCTTCTTGTTCGTCAAGCACCCTTACGACGTCGGCGACCGCGTCGACATCAGCAAGGTCCAGATGGTGGTGGAGCGCATCTCCCTGCTCTACACCGTCTTCACCCGTATCGACCTCATGCAGGTCGTCCAGGTGCCCAACATCCAGCTCAACAACCTCTGGATCGACAACGTCTCGCGCAGCAAGTCGATGCAGGAGACGATTGAGCTCAACGTCTCGTACGACACGTCCTTTGAGGACATTGAGCTGCTCCGTGTGGAGATGGAAAAGTTCGTCCGCTCCCCCGATAACTCGCGCGACTTCCAGCCCGACTTCACCATCAGCGTCGGCGGCGTCGGCGACCTGGACAAGATGGTGCTGTACATCAGCATCAAGCACAAGTCCAATTGGCACAACGACACGGTGCGTGCTATGCGCCGCTCCAAGTTCATGTGCGCCCTCGCCCTGGCCCTCAAGACGGTGCCCATCAACGGCCCAGGCGGCGGCGACGATACCCTTGGCGGGCCCAAGAACCCATCGTACTCGGTCGCCGTCTCGGACGAGTTTGCCGTCACGGCCCGCGAAGAGTCCGCCAAGGAGAAGGATGCGGCTCGCATGGTGCCCAAACACACCGACCAGACCGAGGCTGAGCAGCGCGAGGCCGAGCAGCACGCCGCTGCTGAGCTCAATACCAGACCCGTGATGCAGACGATGCAGGACCCGTGGGATGCTCGCAATCGCAGCGACGACACGTCGGTCTCGTCGGATCGCCGATCTAGGGACATTGAGTCGATCCGCACAGAGCTCATTAAGCGCGCCAGCACTCGCGGCCGTCGCAAGGCCGGCGACGGCCTGCAGAATATGGCGCGCGCGCCTACCGCCGAGAGCGGCAACTTCTACGGCGGCTCCCCGGTCTTAGGACCCGGCGCAGGCTCGCGCCTCGAGCCCTTTGACGAGGAGGCGCAGACGGGCATGTCGTTTCCGCCTCGCAACGACGACGCCCGGACAGGGGCCACGCCGTTGCCTGCCCGTCATGACAACCCACAGCGGGTCGTCACGCCATACCAGGCCCGCAGCGACGACGAGGATCACCCGCTGCCGGACGAGGAGCAGCAGAGTCTGCACCCCAGCGCCTCTAAGCGCTCCTCCCACCGCGGCCTGCACCGTGGCCCGAGCTCGGCCTATCAGGGCGGCCGGGGGATGGCGCCTAGTGGCCATCGCTGATGAGCGGGTGAGATGAACGATGAACACGAATAGAAAGACCGGCAGAGAAACGAAGTCAAGGAAGCCGGCAGAGACACGAAAAAAAGAAAAAGAAAAGCCCGCGAATAAAAGAAAAGAGAGATGAAGGAAGAGAGCGTTGTATAATAAGCCGTAGACGCACTGATGGCACTGGCCGGTCGATGGCACCGACTCGGTGATGTTGCATGTGGGAGTTGTGAGGCAAGGCATGCCCATCTGGAAGCGGAAAATTCGATGAAGCTATTTCACGTAGAGAGGATAGCAACAAAAGTCTTTTTTTTTTTTTGCGCCAGCACAGCTCCTTTCATCCATCTCACGTCTCCTGTTCCTTCGCCACTGCTTGTGAAGCTTACTTGTCTGAACTAACAAACATGCTCTGGCGGTGCAACAGCAGCGTCCCTCTGGCCCAACTCCGTCTTGAGCACGCGCCCAAATAGCTCGAGCAAGATCTCGAAGCAAACCTTGGAGATGGCGGGATCGTAGCGGCCCTTGCTGAGCTCGTCCCGTATAAAGGCGTGCTGGGCCCAAGCGACCTCGTGGAAGCTGAAGACGACGGCAGCGTCACGGAACTTGGCGCGGATGAGATCCCGACCGGCGTCCGGCACGTGCGTGTCCTTGACGCCGAAGATGAGGGCCACTTCGGCTTTGATCTCGGTGAGGCGGTCGATGGTATGGGCGGAAGAGGAGGGTCCCGTGGGGGAGGAGTTGGGGGAGGGATGGGGGCCTAGGGTGCGCGAGTGAATGTCGGTGGCGAAGTAGGAGACACAGGCGGAGACGCGGGCGTCGAGCTGCGGATGAGAAATTCGATTTCAGCATTCGGTAAGGGTTTGGGTTGGAATTTTGGGGGCGTGGGAAATGTCTTGACGTACGGCGGCACGAACGGCGAGATGGCCACCGAGACACATGCCCGTTGCGCCGATGAGGCCGGTGCAATTGGGGAGGGCGAGGAGGCAGTCAATGGTGGCTTTTGAGTCGGCGTCGTACGAAGCTAGAGTCTTGTAGAGGGACACGCGTGTCAACGACGCTCCCTCACTACTCGAATAAAAGGGTAGCAAGAATCAACAGCGGTGCACCTTTTCAACCTTGAATTTGTTGCCGCGGTCCGTATCGGCGACATCATAGCGGAATGGCTCGGGCCCGGCGAAGTCGTGGAAGGAAGACGGGGCGGCGACGACGTATCCATGGCCGGCGATCTGGCGGGCGAAGCGGGCGACGGGGCCGGTGACTTTCATCAAGTTTGAGAATCCGCATCAGTCGCCGACGAAATTGGCGAAAGGGTCAAAAGACGCTGCTATACCCTGGTAGATCTCGCTGAAGAGACACACGCCGGGGAAGCGGCTTTACCGAGGTCAACGGGCGAGTTGCGGTGCAGGCGCGGTCGAGGGGCCCTACGCATTCGAGTAGCCGGGGATGACCGGATGAAAGAGGAATATACCTAGATGAGAAAGAGGGTCGTCAGTTGAGTGAAGGGTGAATGGACGGTGAGGGGAAGTTACGCATGGTGCCGGACAGGCCGTCGGCCGAGGTGGGCACGTCAACGGAGTCTTCCTTGATCAACATGGCAAAGAACAAGTAGGAGAAGAGCGAGGAGGAAGAATTATTGTATCGGGGCGGGAGACTGAGCCGGAGACGGAAGCGGAAGACGGAGCTTGGGCTCGGGAGCGTACGTTGGGGTCGTCGCCTCCTATCGCCGCCGCCGCCCCGCCGCCGATTATGTACGTCGACGCGGGATGCGAGGCGGCCCGCGAATTATGTGGGGGCCTGCAAGTCGGACATCGGAGGAACTACCACAGTCCAGTCGAGGTCAGGTGGCCGGAGACGGATCATCCCCTCGGCGCGACACGGTTAAGATTGGTAGGTACATACGTAGCGTTTCGCAAAGGATCTACAAACACGAAGATCCATATGATCTCGACACAAAGTTTCCGCCTCGTCACGCACCATCTCATGTTTTCCCTCTCTCTGCTTACACCTACGCGATCATGAACGGCCACTTTTCCGCCGTCGGCGACCAGTTACGGGGCAACAACAACAGCTTCGATCATGGCGTCCAGGTTGTCGACGAGGACAAGGCCTTCAAGTACGTGAGACGACGTTGCTAAACCCTCCCCCGAAATTTCCGTCCATTTCGCTGGCTGACGATGGGATATAACTACCTACCTAGTTCCAACGTGAGCGAGTACCTACGCGTCTGTCACGTCGCTGAGGCTGGCTTCAACTACCATCTCATCTCCGTCTTCGGCTCCCAGTCGACGGGCAAGTCGACGCTGCTCAACCATCTCTTTGGCACAGATTTTTCCGTCATGTCTGAGACGGAGCGCCGACAGACGACAAAGGGCATCTGGATGGCTAAGAATAAGCGCCCCAACATGGCCGACAACATCCTCGTCATGGACGTCGAGGGCACAGACGGTCGCGAACGTGGCGAGGACCAGGACTTTGAGCGGAAAAGTGCCCTGTTTGCTCTCGCTACCAGCGAAGTCCTTCTCGTCAATATCTGGGAGCACCAGGTCGGCCTCTACCAGGGCGCCAACATGGGCTTGCTCAAGACTGTCTTCGAGGTCAACCTGCAGCTCTTCCTCAAGGACAAGCAGTAGGGGAAACGTTTTTTTTTTCTTTCTTTTCATTAGCTTTCTTTGTAGGCTGACCCGCTCTTCGATTCAACCAGGTCTACGCCGAGATCGCTCCTCTTCTTCGTCATCCGCGACCACATCGGCACGACGCCGCTGTCCAACCTGCGCACCACCCTGACTCAAGACTTGACCAAGATTTGGTCTACCATCGCCAAGCCCGAGGGACTGGAGGGCTCTCGCATAGAAGACTACTTCGACTTTGCCTTTGCCGCCCTCCCTCATAAGATCCTCCAGGAGGAAAAGTTCCGCTCCGACGTTCGAGACCTCGGCTCACGTTTCGTCTCCGGTCATAGAGTTGGCAAGCCGGGCAGCCACGGCGATCAGGAGCTCGAAGGCGGCGTCTTCCTACCCGAGTACCACCGACGGATCCCCGCCGACGGGCTCTCCGTCTACGCCGAGGGCATCTGGGACCAGATCGTGCACAACAAGGATCTCGACCTGCCCACCCAGCAGGAGCTCCTGGCCCAGTTTCGGTGCGACGAGATCTCGCGCGACGTCTTGGTCGCCTTTGACCTCCTCGTCGTGCCCCTCGAGGAGCGGCAGAGCGAGGCCACGAAGCTGGGCAGGGCCCTGGTCTTGGCCGACCTGGGTGCCACCGGGAGCAAGGCACGCTTCGAGTGCGTCAAGGCCTTTGAGGCGCAGGCCGGCCGCTACCACAAGGCGACCTTTTCGCGTAAGAAGCAGGAGCTCGAGGCCAAGGTCGACACGCGGCTCAAGGCCCTCTACCAGGGCCAGCTCGCTGCTGCTCACAAGTCAGGAGTCGCTGCCTTTAGCGAGGCCGTCACCAACAAGGTCAAGGCAGGACAAAAGGCCGGTGGCGGCTACGACTTTGCCGACATCGTGGCCCAAGAGAAGAAGAAGACGCTCGAAGAATTCGAGGCCGAAGCCACGGGGTTGGCGATGCGGGGCGTGGCGTGGACCGACTTCAAGCCTCAGTGCCAGCTGTTCGAGACGGAGCTGGACGAGGTGAGCGCCCGGCTGCGCAAGGAGGAGATGCGGCGGCTGGCTACGCGGGTCGAGCGCTGGGTCAGGTCACGGCTCGCCGACGACGTCGGCCTCGAGTTCAACAAGCTCGGCTCCGGCAGAGGCGGCTCCGGCGCGCCCGAGGAGGGGGAGATGCCGGAGACGGAGAAGGACCTCTGGGATAGGATCTGGACCGTCTTCACCGGCGTCGTCGCCGAGGCCGAGAGCCGCTTCGCCGAGCGGGCCCGGAGTTTCGATGCCAGCAGCGACGAGGTCGAGGTGGGCATGTGGCGCCTCCGCCGCAAGAGCTGGGTCGGGTTGCGGGAGAAGATTGAGGAGGAGGTCATGGAGGGCAACATCCTCCTCAAGTTGCGGGAGAACTTTGAGGACAAGTTCCGGTACGACGAGGCGGGCGTTCCGCGGATATGGCGCCCCAGCGACGACATCGAGGGCCTGTACACCAAGGCGCGAGAGTCGACGCTAACGCTGATCCCGCTGCTCTCCCGCTTCCGGCTTTCGGAGACGTACGCGCCGCCGGACCTGCCGGACTTTGTCGGGACGCAGCCCCGGGGCGTCGAGGCCGGCGACGAGGAGGACCTGGCGCCCATCGGCGGCGTGGACGAGGACGAGGGCAAGAGCCTAGAGGAGGAGATGACGGTGCTCAGCGAGTCCAAGAGGCAGGATCTGGTGGTGCGTTTCAAGAAGACGGCTGACGGGGTCTACGTCGAGGCCAAGCGCAGCGCCATCGGCGGCGTGGCGCAGGTGCCATGGTATTTCTACGCCCTGCTCATGGCGCTTGGCTGGAACGAGTTTTATATGGGTGAGTTCTCGAGAAAAGAAAAGGACAAGGTGAGGGAACGCTTGGCTGACCACGCCTCGTCTCTCTCCAGTGCTGAGGAACCCGTTCCTTTTCATCCTGATGCTGATGATGGCCGGCGGCACCTACGTTGCCTACACGCTCAACCTGCTGGGCCCCATGATACAGATGGGCAACGCGGCCGTCAACCAGGGCGTCGACATCGCCAAGCAGCAGCTGCGCGACTTCATTGTCAACTCGGAGGCGGCGAAGCAGGCGCTGGCCATGCCGGCGTCCAACGGCTCGAGCGCGACGGATACGCGCATGGATGAGCTGAATAGGCGAGGGAAGAAGATGTCACCGGAGGCGGAGGAGGAGGATGAGAACTTTTGACGTTTTGCTGTTTGGTGGAGCTTGAAATTGGGTATGGAGCATTTGTAGCATGTAGTCGAAGTCGTGTATAAAAGCAGAAGAGCCCCTTGCCTCGAGGGGGGAGGAGAAATGTTATGTACAAGAGACGCTTAATAGGTAGATGGGTAGGTAAATAAAAAAAAAAAGGTAGGTGTGCGAGCTGTCTAGAGAATGTCCATGTATTTATCTCATGGGTTGATGGGTGCCTGGATGGTGTGTCGTCGTCATCGCCATAGCATCCATACTACATACAAAACTGCGTTATGCTTGGCTGCCACGGGGCGAAGAGGTGAGGTCAGAGGTAAAGAGAGCTTAGCATGGAGGGCTCAAGCCACAAGCTACAAGGCCTCCAGCCCCACGGATGTGCCGAACCAGGAGCCCAGCTCGTCCGAGCCCCTCTCGTCGGCGTTTGGCAGAAAATAGTCGGTCAGACGGCGAGAGTCGGCATCATGCGGCAGCGGCCAATCCACCTTGACGGCAGCGGCCTTTCCGTCGAGCATGTCCTTGGCGGTGCCCCAGCTGAAACGACATTCAGGACCCCAACCGAAGATGGGATGCAGATTGGCCCTCATCCAGGCGACGCAGCGGGCATCGGACGGGTAGCCAGAGCCCCAAGACAGGCCGGAACCGGAGCTGGGAGCACGAGCGGCGAAGAGATGCTCCAGGGCAGCGTCACGAGTGACCTTTGCGCAGACGGAAGCAGCACTGACGCAGGGATACAGGCTATCAGCCTTGTTGGCGACGACGACGGTGGCGGTTGGAAACAGACGCTGAAGACGGGCCTGATAGGGAACGGGAGGCCCAACAGCATCGACGTAGATTTCGCGAACATTGACACCAGCTTCGCACACTCGACGGATCAGTTCGACGGTGGCGTCAAAGGCCTGAGCATTGAGCGTATGCGGCCCAGCCGGCCGCATCATAGCAGCCGAGATGTCTCTCGCCGAGAGGACAGAGACAGCCCAGGCGCAGACGTCGTGAAGGTCGGAGCCGGCGGTGCAGAGGGAGCGCATCAGCTGGGTGCGAAGGGCGGGCGTCAGCGCCTTGGAGTCGTCGAAGCCGTACTTCTCCCGGAGCAGCGTCGTCGACAGCGAAGAGGGGAGGACGAAGGCGGCGTAGACCATGGGGCCCAGCACGGGACCCCGACCGGCTTCGTCGATACCGAGGACGCATGGTGGCAGGGAAGGGGAGGCGAGGAGGGCGGGCGGGATGTCGGAGAGGTGTGTGTAGGAGGAGCCGGAGACGAGGGTGTCGGCATGGATGGACGGCGGGACAAAGGTGGCGGCGGCGACGGCGGACTCGTCCATTGTTCGTTCGGACGGCCAGCAAATTCTCGGCCGGCGTCGGGTTGCCGGGAGCCCACCACTCGGACCGGCGTCGCGAACTGTCAGTCGGGTCGGGTCGGGTCTGGGTCGCGTCTCGACGCGTTGCGGCTGACATAAGGCGCGACAGTGGACGAGCACTGAACCGGACCCCCCTAAAGAATCATGGAAGTGGGCACGAGAGAGAGAGAGAAAGAGAGAGAAAGAGGGCGGGTCACGTGCGGCGATGACAGCTACGGTCTTCACAGCCCAAGGAGATGAAACGAATTGCATCAAACTGCCAGACTGAAGCTCCTGCAACTGCCAGCGTGAAGCGCTGCGACGGCGGCATCGCCCCAACTGGCTCTAACGGTGTGTCCCACAAGCACAACAGGCGCCAGACCGACAAACAAAAAAGAAAAGAGAGAGAGGCAAAAAAAAAAAAA